>JANHFO010000780.1:402868-419054 GCA_032468095.1 Pareas carinatus
AGGTAGACAAAAATGCCAAATCCAGTCTCAAAATCTGGCAGACTGTGCGATGAACAATAATAATAATAATAATAATACTGTGTTTTCCTGAAAAGAAGACACTGTTTTATATTAATTTTTGCTCCCAAAGATGCGCTAAATATTATTTTCAGGGGAGATCTTATTTTCGGGGGATGCCTTATGTTTCAGCGAGAGACAAAATTGTAAGTAGGTCTTATTTTCAGAGGATGTCTTACTTTCGGGGAAACAGGGTAATAATGATGATGGTGACGACGATGATGATGATGCAACTTCTGAAGCAATAATCACCTTCTCAAACCATGCCATTCTTCTACAGGACAAAGAAAGAAAATAAAATCGTCGTTCCTTTTTTATCCTTTGGCTTCCAGTACTCTCAAAGCAGAGAGAAAATCGATTCCATATGGCACAGCGAGAATGAGCTGGTGGCAGCAAAATTCTGCCTTTCTTTACTCAGAAGCAACAAGGGAGAAGTCACTTAAAGTTTAAAAGCAGGATGATTCCTGGAGGATATTAAATACTTAGGCTACAGGTCAGGAGCTTTTTGGGGTATCACACAGCTCATCAGAAATTTGAAGGAGACAATCTTTAGGTTCCGTTCTTCATCTCATCTTACTATCAAATATATATTGGAACAGATAACGTAGAAAATTAGGATCTAAATTCTACTCAGTCTTAAGGTTATCAGTACGATCATAGCTGAATTGTACTATGACTTCTAACCTATCAGATATTCTGTAAATAAAGTGGGATGGGGGAGCGAAACTCATTGTGTGCCCTCAGTTTCTTGGACAAAGGTCTGGATAGCAAGATACCAAGAGACTATATTGTGGTGCTGTGAATTTTTTCTATCCAATCAAATGCCCAACAATATTGTGTTACGGAGTTGTTATTTTTTGCTTTGTGTTAGTGATACTAGTTTTTATATTTATAACTAAGATTTCTAAAGCACATATCCATAGTTAATATTGCTTTACCTAAAATATAATATTTGCGGTGCACAATGAAATACATTTTTGAGTTTTTGACGTTTCTGTATGATCAGGATTATACTATCAGCTCAGAGCAGGTGGTTTCATTTCTACAGGAGCTGCAAATGCCATAGCATCTTATTTTCATTTCAGGCTTCCTTTCTTTCACTTCCCCAGCTGACACATATTCAGATAAAGTAGTTTGGGAGTCTCCATATTATCTTGCTGTGACTGGCATTTCTAACATTTTATTTCTACAAAAAGCTCAGCTGATCTTTCAGAATAAGAAAACAAAATATCACAATAAATATATTTCATTTTAACTTTTTAAAAAATATATCAAAAAGCCTTTTCTGTTATAAATCACTTTTTTCTTACACACATTTTCAACATACCATAGCCATGTTTGATTATTTGAGCCAAATACATAAAGGTGCATCTTCCATTCACATTCTATGTCTTTATCACAGCAAACTAGTTGAAGGTGCATCGTGGCCTTTGTCTTCATAAAATCTTTGCTATCATTTCACCTTTCTGCTTTCTACCACTGTGCAAAATACCTACTCTATAAAATAAATATAACTTCCCAAATTATGGGTTACCAAGTAAATAACACATACTATGCAAATAATTTAAATGAATTAAATTCCTGGTAGCTGTGCACTCCTATCACTTTTTTAATGTATGTCAATTCCACAGTCCAAGACACTAATTCATATAAGTGGTTCAACTTAATTGCATTTACAAGCATGTTTAATATATTAATGTATCTTTATTTCCCACTCCATCTAATAACCTTAGAAGATGGACATTATTCAATGATGATGTCCCATCCTCAATTTTTTTTAAAAAAAAATATATCTGCTGATGGCCTTGCTGGCTGAGAATATTGAGTCTCTTAATCCCATCCCATCTGGCAACACCATGATGTGGAAGGTTGGGTTATATTAAAGCAATGATCACCAAGATTCAAGGCCAAATTGTACCAATGCTCTGCATTGGCATTTTTGTTTTCTCTCAGTGGTACTACTGTAGTAATAATTTTGGAAGGACAGGTTAAACTAAGCAAACAAGGTAAAAGAAAACCATCAGTACTAATCAATATTACCAGTTCATATAAATCCTGACTTCAGAGTTCCAGGGGACATCCAATACAAAACACACTACTGCTAAAATTCCAGGCAAAGGCAACTATTAGCTACTTTGGGATTAACATATTGATCATGGGGATAAATTCTCTATGAATCCAAAGAGAAAAGAGCCTTGCTTAATATTTTTTGAGATGCTTAAACTTCTTAAGATGTCAACCCTCAACGTTGCAAATAATGACTGTCAACCTATTTTGGTGTGTTTATACCGCATACCACACTAATTGTATTCATAGAGTAAACGGACCAGGGTTTTCACTGGCCAGTGAATTAAGAAGAGTAATACTCAGTTAAATAACAATTTGATGGTTAACTCATTCTGGAACTTGCTCTATAAAAACACTACACTGCATCTGATCCAGCATTGAAAGGTTGCACCAGAATTCCCTGTGATTTGTTTATGATGTAGTGATGATTGACTCTGTCAGTTACTAATAAATGGTAAATAAAAAAGTAACCTGTGATATTAAAGTACTACATTAGCTAGATCATGATTAAATTACAGTAACATCATCAGCTATAAACCTTTATAGAATCTTCTCAACCGTGCAGTAATTCTCCTAACTATACGATTATGTAGAGCACAAATATTTCTTTCTAAGTGTGAAGCAATACATCAGAGGAGCATTTACTGCTGAAGCTAGATTGAGAGTAAATGCATCTTGGGTTGCTATGAATAAAAGCTCTAGCTTCTCATTACTTTATGACAAGACACAGAAATTCACTTTACTTTTCATTTAAGCTTTTCTGCTCCAGTTTATAGATGTATGCCTTCATGCTTTTATTCCCTTCTCGCTTCAGCCGTACGTAATAAATGATTATAAATTTTCACATTTGACCACCTCTCTGCTAGTCTCATGCTTAATGCACAAAGTTAGGAAGCTGCAGGTAAAAATTTCACAAACACTTTTATTTATGATGTTGTCCTTGGTAACGGAAATTTCAATGTACTGAAATGAAAAGTATGATTAAAAGGATACGACGACCTGACAAGGATAGTAGAGGGCAGCCTTCTATTTCCCACAGAAAATATATAATACTTTTTTGACATCAATTTCATAGAGAATAGACATAGGCTATTCATGAAAAAAAGAGACAAACATGTTTTTAACTTCAGCGCTCTTGTCCCTTAAATGAAACTTCTGCCAAAGCCAGTCGTGACTGAATTAATGAGCCTCTGATCTGAAAATTATTCAGTTGGAAACATAACTAATTTTCAATAAGTGTAAATGCCAAAACAATACAAGATAAATAGAGAAAAGCAGTAGTGGCCTTAAAGTCAGTCTGTTTGAAATAAAAATAAATAAATATTGTATGCATCACTTTTAAGTTTCTATCATTTATAAATAAATGCTTTTTTTAAAAATTATCTTATACACATTTTTATATACTATACTGTTAAAGCAGCTAGTTCCCCCTAGTCTGTAACTGAGTTCAAACCAGTTCAATTTAATTATAATTCACATAATTTATTTGTATAATTCTACCTTTCCCCTAAAGCTTTTGTATTTAACTATTATTTTCTTTTCTTTCATCTTCAAATGCCTCAGTTTTTTGGCTTCAGTACATCACTAGGACTTTAAAAATTAATCTCTGTCAAATATAACATTCTAACAGTAAGCTAACTTAAGAACAAATAATCAAATCAGCCTCTTTATGGTACATTGTGGGTGAATTAAAGAATTTCCATCCAATACTCTTCTTGTCAGAATTCTGGTTAGTTTCTCTTATGAGGACAATGATAGGCTAGATTTGCACATATTTTTTATCTATTGCTTATGTTTATGTGCACACATCCAGAAGCATGTGTGTACACATGAGTGTATACATATAAATGAATAATACATTGGTTTCGTTTTTATATTGTACTTAATAAAGTTGTAATACACTTATATAACTCCTTAGTTTATATATAATACCACTACCAAATAACCAATCTTTTTCAATGAATGTCAATTCTATTTTTTTTAAAAAAATATTGTTTAACATATAATGGTCTGAACTTAATGACACTTACCATTCTGCATGTGCATCAATAGGATTATTTTTATAATTTCTAATACAACAAGGATGAAACCATACCTTTCCATTCTACCAATTTGTGGATGAGTTAACTGAATAAACTATTTGTTCTGATAAAGTCTTTGATTCTGATTAACCAAATTGGTTCAGTTTATTTATTCAACAAACTACAATATAGTTATAAAAGAAAAAGTTGTTAGTCTGGCTGGAGTTAACATCTTCCTTAGACTAAATAGTGAATTAATAATAATAATAGACTAAAATAGTTGACTAATAGTAGTCTTTAAAGAAAAAGTCTGTAAAGTATTCTGAAAAAAGCTGAGGGCCCAGAAAAGCTGAAGAAGAATGCAATATGAACTAATCTGCAAATAAAAATCTGAAGAAAGGCTAAGTGGTTTGATAATGAAAGCAGAAAAAAATTGGAGATGATAGAAATAGTGCCTGAAATAAAGACATTTTTAAAAAGAATGTAATAAGTACCTAAATGTCAGCAAGAACTGGATCGCAGAGGAAGCAGAAGTACTCAGAAGATGGTAACATATGCCCCATATACTAATAGAGTACTAATCACATTGGCAGTAGAACATCCAGACTTGTATCAAGATAAGTTGATAGGAGCAGATAGAAAAGAACAAGACATTGCTATGGTACAAAAATACATTGTAAACTCTGTAAAGTTAAACAGTAGAACAGATTACCCATGAGTAAAACAAGTAGTCTGTAATAACAAAGAGATAGAGGATAGCTTTATAGAATTTCCTTCGGCTACATCTTTTTTACTCAGTACGTCTGATGCCCCTACTTATCTTAATGCAGTTTATGAAACTCTTGTCTTACTAGCATTGCAGTACATCAGGGACAGAGTTTCCTACCATTTCAAGAAACACACACAAATATTGCACCACATGTCCTAAAATAATTTTAACAGCCAAAACTAAACACATTCGCAAATTCTTTTCTGAAGCAAAATGATGAAATGAAAGACACATCTCCATTTTATTGTGTTGCATGCAACACAAGTTTTTTTTTAAAAGGTGGATAGCTTTAATTGTGCAATTTTGGCTACCCTCTTAACTTTTTGGAAACATCCTCACAAATGTCCTGGTAAAATATCATCTGGTGAATTCCTTCCTTTGTCAGTGGGTTATCTGCTGAGGTCTATTGCAGTGCACCACACTAAGTCTCCTTCATTAGGTAAAACATGTATGGGGGCTGGATACGACCATCTGCCACTGTTTTTGACCAAATTAAAGGGGAAATCCAACTCAGGTTTCCCAACACTCTGCTGTGTTATAGGGATTCTAGCAGCCAACGACACATATGTGATGTTGCATGTAGCCATGTACTGCATCATTATTTCAGAATGCAGCTTTTTCTAACCTGGTTCTTTCAAGATATACTGAAGCTTTCAGACTTCATAAGTTCTGTCTACCCCATTGCATATTTCTGACCCCCGCATTCTTTATGCGTACCTCACTATCAGTATTTATGAATGTTTGAAATATTAAGAACCTTTGATACGATGCACAATAGATCTGGTTGCCTTTAGCCATAAAATCAGATGCAATCAATAATTTTGTTGCCTCTTATGGTAAATTACTGAAGTCTTACCTGAAGAACTTTCTACATTTAGCTTTTCCACAGAGCCAAGTTGATCATTGAATCTATTGGCGGGAAGGATTATAAACACATTTCTGCTTCAACTGGGTTTCAACAAAATTTACCACACCATGAAGCATATGCACGGGGCTGTGCAGAGGCTTCAAAAGAAGCTTTTAGCAATGCACAGGAGTGCAAACAAAGCATTCCAGAATCGGAACCGGTTAAAAAATCTTCATAGACATTCCTTGATCTACTTGTGTGAAATTAACTTTTTGATTCTATATTTATTTGAAAATTAATGCACTTTTCAACAAGAATTCTAGAAACATTGTAGTTTAAATTAAGTTTCATTGTTCAAAATCAGAATCAGAATTTATTTTGCCAAGTATGTCAGGACACACAAGAAATTTGTCTTCAGTGTACATGCTCAATACCTACATACATACAATAAACAACTGTGATTACAATAAAAGATACACTCATAGTCATTTCTATATACAATCATAGTGATTGTATATATAGGCATAATCAATTGGATAGATAACATAAGATACATTCATAGTTATAAAGTACATTCATTTTGTCAAATATGCATAAGCTGCAATCGACAAATCGCGATCTCAATCCTGAATACAATTCACAATCACAATGTCATCATGTTATAAAGTACAAATATCATGTCACAAAACACATTTCATCCTGTTACAAAACACCCTCCTCATTAACAGTGTCATGTATGCTGTTTAGCAGGTTGATGATATGGGGGAAGAAACTATCCTTATGTCTGGTTGTTTTGGTTTGCAGTGCCCTATATCGGCGACCTGAGGGAAGAAGTTGAAACAGACTATGTCCAGGGTATGAGGGGGTCCAGAATTATTTTCACCACTCTCTTTTTGGCTCGTTCAGTGTACAGGTCTTCAGTGGAGGGGAGTTTTGTAGCAATTATTTTTCTGCAGTTTTAATTATTCTTTGAAGTCTGTGTTTATCTTGCATTACCAAACCAGACAGTTATTGAGGTGCAGATTATGGACTCAATGATTACTCTGTAGAACTGTGTCAGCAGTTCCTTGGGCAGTCTGAGTTTTCTGAGTTGTGCTTTTTTAATGACATTTTTTATGTTGGCTGACCATTTTAGATCTTGGGATATCGTAGAACCTAGAAATTTGAAGAACTCTATTATTAATACAGTATTGTTTAATATTGTGAGAGGTATTCAATTGTTCCAGCAGACATGTCTTTCTAAGATTCCATGGCTGCTTTGATAGCACCTTCCAGTTCTCTCTGCATACCTCTGCACTTCACTGAGAATATTGATCACTCTTGCTACTCCTACACTTGGTGAAGTACCTCTTTCAAAGGCATTGAATGATTTATAATAGATCATAGAATTATAGAGCTGGAAGGAATCTTGATGGTCTTCTAATCCAACACTGTCCAAGGCAGGAGACATTTTACTATCCAGAACAAATGATTGTCCAATCTTTTTTTTGAAAACCTCCAGAGATGGAGCTCCTACAACTCTGGGAAACAAGCTGTTCTATTGATTAATTATGTCAATAATTCATATTTGTCATAACTGATGTATGGCAATTTTCAGCAGTATTACTCACTCAAGCCAATTTTTAATAAAAGTACTATGTGAAGTAATAACTTCACCAACAGAACCACCTCAATAGCAAAAAAAATTTCTTCCATGATTTGAAGTTTCTGAATTGTCTTGAGCAGCCCTATATGTAGCACTTTCTAGCAATCAAGACAGGATATATCACTGGTTCAAAAACAAATCAGTCAAGTTGCCATAATAACATTTGACAATAAAAAGCTATTAAAAAGGCACAAAACAGATAAAAATTTAGCTTCAGAATGCTCAGGTTATAGGACATTAGTCTATAAGGTCAATGCAGTTGACAACTTCCCCAGTTTAGGATGGCAGCATGCAAGATCCATATCTGGGAAGAAAAGCTACTTATAATGTTACATCTAAAATGCATTTACTATTTTTATGATGAGCCAAATTTTTCTGTTTGATATATAAAATAAGTCCAGGCATCATTGATAATAAGCACTTCGATATCAGGTTGATTTGATCAACTCATTCATTGAAAGAACTGGCTTGAGTGAGATTTTTTTTTCCGTTCCTAGCATTTTCCCACAGATACATGATCTGTTTTGGGGGGGGTCAACTGAGTGTTGATCCATTGCAACAGGAATTGACTGATCAACTTGTCTCCTGAACCTGATGTTGTGGGCTGAGAGAGAGTCCCTGGTGCAAAATCAACAAGCCAATTGTCATGTCTAAGGCAGGACTAGAATTCACAGTCTCCTAGTTTCTAGCTTGGTCCCTTAACCATTAGATCAAACTGGTTCTCTTAAGAAAAATTGATAGAGTGTTTAACAGCAACTGTAATCTTTCAAAAAGGCAATCCTTGTCCTGAAAATATGATTTTCTAATATCATGGTGCCATTAGAATTTAGGGGTTGGGTTTTATTATGTCCATTCAAACTGGTTGATATGTAGTGTTGAGCATAGAGGTTGTTTCTATTTGCTACTGATCTGAAATCCTGTAAAATAATCTGCCGTTAGTAAAGTATAATAAACAGGAATATTGTGCTGAATCTGTCTGTAGTTCTTATTACTTGGTTAGAAAAATATTTCATGGATATCTGTATAAAATAATCGTGGTATGCAATTGTATTCCAACGTCTTACAACCTTCACAAAGGGAAGCTGCAAATATTTTCTGACAGATTCCATTTGTCGGCTGGCAATTGCAAAACCCGGGAAACATATTATGTCTCATGTCAGCCATAAAAATAACACCACAAATTACAATCCAAACAAAATTATATAGCAATTATCATGCAGGGATCCATTTTAATCCATTTCAGATTTAACTTAAGATTTCTTTCTTTCTTTCTTTCACACTAAAATTGTGATATCAATGCAGACAATTATAAGCGTCTGTAGTACTTTCAAATGCTTCCTTTTTAATAATTTTTATTATTAAATGAGTATTATAAATTGCTGAGCATTCTGTGTAGTCTCCCTATCCAAATGTGAATTCCTTTCTAAATAAATTTGCTTTTTTGCAATATGATAATTGACAAAAAATGTTTTACAAGTCAGCGTATGGGATCAATTATGGGAATACATCAAGCAAACAGGTTAAAAGTGCAAAGACAGAGCTCACACTCTTTTAACTTCCTAATGTCTCTGACCCCCTTCTACAATATATATATATATATATACACACACACATACATACACATGCAGATATTATATTTTAGACTTACCATTTAGCTGTCTGTAAAAAATGTTTGCCTATCAATTATAGACATCAAGTTGATATGGTCCAGGACCAAAGGGCATTTACGTTTGCAATTAAAGTCAATAGAGTTTGGGAAAATCCAGAACAGATAGAAAAAGAGGTTTCAGCTCTCTTAGAGTAAATTTATAAAATTGGGAACAAGAAAAGGTGACTATTAATTGAGACGATTAGTTCGATATATTAGCCTTTCATTGATTAATAAAAAAATTTGCTCCCATTTTTAAGCCCCTGTCACAATGTATAATTTACAACTATGACAAACAGCAAAATTGTCCCAATCATACAACTGCCTTAGATACCTTTTGGGACCAGATTTCATTTTGAGGCCCTAATACACTATTGGAACAATAAGCTGCAACTAGCTACTGATAACCAGTATGAGATATGGGTCAGTGCACATAAGTACCCAATTTGTAACCATAAAACCAAGATAATGTATAGGATGCTAAACCACTGTTTTACATTTACTTCACCTTACAAAGAAATTGATGGCTCATGTTCATTCAAGTAAGATGAGAAAAGAGTGGCCATTTAGAAACTTGATGTTTAGTCTGGCAACAGGCAGTTTCCAAGCTCTCTTTAACGTAAATTCTTTTAAAACTGTGATTAAGCAACTACTGCACAAGAATCGCTCTGCACAAGAGAATTTAGAAACGCATTAAGAATTTCATTCTGATCTTTATTGGATCTCCCAATGCAATCCAGGAGATATAGTATATTTACATATAACTCGCTGTAGTACTTTAGAATAATGTTTTGGGTATAACAGAGCCTCCTCTCTGCCTACAGAAAATTCAAGGTAGAAAGCTCAATCACAAATCTTGCAATTTGTGCAAATTTCTGCCTCATGCACAATAAGAGGAATTCTTATAATGGGATGTGGGAATGATCGTGCAAGACTGCAGATTGGGCAACCTTCAAATAAATCAAAGAATCATGGAGCTGGAAGGTCCTTTGGAGGACTTCTCATCTAACCCCCTGCCTAAGACAGGAGTCCTTATACCATCCCAGACAAATGTTTATCCACTTTTCTTGAAAGCCTTCAGTGAATATATCCTCAAAGTATATTGAATTAGCTCTATATATGATAACTGCTGCAACAAAATTCTCAGTCCAGAGAAAGAGAAGAGGACATGGGAAGCATTTCAAAAAGGACCCTCCCTAGTTTCCTGAAGAGTAAAAGGAGAGGAATGGAGAAATTATTTCAGTTTTGCAAAATCCTGTAATGTAACTTTACAATAAAGACAGAGTTAGTACTCATGGGTGGGATGGTGTGAGCCCCTTTGCTGGAGAGATGGGTGGTTAAAAAGTTTAAATAAAGAAATGAATAAATAACTATATCGCTTAGCGACAGAATTCCAACCCAAGATCTACCTGTAGTGTATAAAATTATTAACCAGTTGGAGCCTAAGAGTAGTGTTCCATTGATAATACTGTGCTTCCCCAAAAATAAGAGCAGGTCTTATATTAATCATGCTCCAAAAGACACATTAGGGCTTGTTTTCCAGTTAGGTCTTATTTTTGGGGAAATACAGTACTAAATTCATCCATCTGGCTGACAATCTTAACTGGGGCTTTTTTGGGGGATAAGCCTTATATTACGAGCATCCTGAAAAATCATGCTAGGGCTTATTTTCCAGTTAGGTCTTATTTTCAGGGAAACAGGGTAGTCTGTAGGAGATTTTTTATTTCTGTTTGACTTTTCTTCAGTTTTGCTGTTTCTAGTCCCTAACTTCCTTTAATATTTATTTTATCCTTTCTTTGTTTGTCTAATAAAGCACCCTAGGCTTCACCAAATTAGAATACATAAATCTTTTAATTAATAAATGCATGGGCTGTTAATCAGATCTAGCATGACTCTTCTTGTATAGTGGTGCTCAAGAGATGTGTGAGGAATCTAGATAGTGTATTTTTTAAGTCTTGAATGGGAGAGATCTCTTAGCTACATGGGACTACAAAAACCAAGTATGTTTATCTTTTTCCTAAGGCATCTAAATCACTAAAATCAAAATTGAATAATGGCTTGTCATAATGATAAAAATGATGATGTGAACTTGAGAAGATGAAGATGATCACAGCTTAGATTAAATAACAATCAACTCTTTTTATTTTAGCCTAAACATTGCCAAGGTTGTATAAGTCAGCAGTAAAGCTTCCGTTTCATTAAGCGGCCAAATGCATAAACATTTTAATGAACTGTTTTACATGGTTCATTGGAAAGCTCCTAGTCTTGTATTACATAAATCACTCACTCTTCTCATACAATGCTTACATTTCAGTTTATAAAATGATATCTGACTAAGTATACAAGTAGAAGTTCCACAAATAATAATGTAAGGCAAGGATCTCAAAAAACTGAAACAAAGGTGACCATTTAGATTTTAAGATTGACCTCCTAGCTCCTTTTGTGTTATCTTTGCTTCTCCATACTATCTGGCTTCTGAAGCTGCTGGCCTCAAACAACTTCATTCAGAGAAAAGTGTCGACAAGGGCAGTCTTCTAGCTTGACTTGCATTCCTTCTTCACACTTCGTGTTATCACAGAGAACTCTAGATTTATCACTTTACTCAAGTACCCTCAAAGACATCCAATAGTGAATGACAGCATAGTCCAAAGAGGAGTGTGGCCATCCAACAGTTTGAGTACTCTTGATAACCCTCTTTCTCAGCTGACTGTCTCTTTAAAGAACTGAATGGTGAAACCATGCTCTACTGTCACATGAAAGGTGTAGAAAAGGCCAAGTGTATTATTAATTATCGACATAGATTTGTCATTCCTATCATTGTCAATGATACAAAGACTTAAGACAATATGTGACAGAATTATCATACCATTCTTCATAGAAAGATCTGTCTCCCCAAACAGGTATTTATTTTATAATGACCTGAAGGCAGAAATGAATTTTTAAAGTCAATATCAAGAAAAAACCCTTTAGAATAATTAAAGCATGTTAATGGGAAACATTTTGGCACATTCTCTTTAACCTTCCAAAGCTACACGAAAAGCGCTGAATACTTATTATCATCTTGGGTGTATATGTGTGTGCATTTCAATAAGCCAAATTATTCATTTGAGTGATTAATATTTTACTAGCCTTTTGCTAGTTGTTCTCATGCCCAACCTCAGATTCCATTCTGATTCCAAGATTAAAATTGCGAGTTTAGTATATATTTTGAAGATTAACATTCATGCTAACAAATGTTGTATGGGGGCTGTAATATTCATGCTAACATTTATGCTAACAAAAGATGTACAAATACATACAATTGTAAGTACATATTGTAAATTTATATTTAACAACCATGCACATTTCTTAGGCTCAACAGATTTGTAGTTATTAATAGAAGCTGAGTGACAAATGATTTCATGCTCATTCAGCACTCCAACTGAGGATCTGACCTTTTATCCTGATGTGGCTTTTAAAAATTTGTATTAACAGTGAGTAAATCCTGTGTTAACATAGACTTAAAATGAAGATTGCTTATATCTTAATCCACAAAACAATAATAGATAATATTTATTTTTATAACAAATCTATTTGGAGATTTAAATCTAAAATAAAAATTCCAGCAAGTTCATTTCTAAGATAGACCCAGGTTTTAGGTAGTACTAACTTTACTATAAAGTTGTTATATGGTGTTAAGGTAAACTGTATTAAGATCATAATGGATTTGCTATTTATGATAAATTTTGCTTTAATATCCCCAAGTAAATTTCATTTCATTGTCAGTCAATTAATATATATTCCCTTTGCTTTTTCATCCTAGCTCCCATTATTTCTACACATTACATGCATGCAACTCTGTAGATCTGATTGCATAGCTAGGCATAACTGTATAGAGCAGAATGGTGCACATAAAATTACATGCTTAGACCATTCATAAAATCAATATCAAAAGACAATATAAAGTCTAGCTATACTGGCTATAACATGTAACAAAATAGCGATGTAGATCATCCAGTCTATCAGACTGAAGGTTACAGGAGCCAGAAAATCACCTGAACTCTTAACCCACTCACCAGAGAACATAAAATCATCTCTGCTCTCAGCTAGGGGTTCTGCAGAATTCATGGCATATTTTGCTAAAGCCACACTTGAAAAACCTAGCAGGTGGAGCCAAAGCAAAACCTTCATTTGATGTTCATTCACATTTCATAATTTTCTCCATCTGATATAATTTGGTAATTTTTTGAGTTCTGAAGGTGCACATTAAGGGCCTTCAAGAATTGGCTACAACTCTGGGGCTTTGAATAATAAATATCTAATCTACACACCAGGCAGATGGGTCAGAGAGTGATTAATTTAGTTCTGGCATCTCGTTTTGTTTTGGTTCCATCCTTCCACTGGCATATGATCTTGAACAAATTACAAGGGGAACTCCATAGTTTGATTTCATTCCATGTGTTGTCCTATTGTTACTACAGATGAAGAAAATGGAGAGTCAGGGGTTTTAGCAAGAAACCTTGTGGAACTTAGATTATGTTCTAACTCCCTTGCATAACTTCTGGAAGAAAAGAAGAATATATTATTACCCTCTTCAGCTCGGGGTGCCATTTCTTGTCTGCAAAAGTGCAGACAACTAATAAATGACAGCAGCAATGTCCTAGTATGTTCTGCATTTCTGTTGGTCTCTAGTGATTGCCCTAATTTTTTTCAGCCCAGTTATTATAGTCCTAGTGATTGGCTTCATTTCTAATATTTAATTTTATGTATGAGGGATTGGATTGAGAAAACGTTGTTAGAATAGTGTCATTTTCTGTCTGTTTCCAGAGAATATCTGTCCATTCACCAGATTGGAGGCATAGTAGGCCAACCTTCCCTTCAATGTTGCCATCTAGTGGAACCTATAAAGCATGCATTTTCTGTGGCAGTTCCTATCCCTTGGTGCAACATTTCCCTGAAGATCTGGTAGGCCTCCATCATCTTAAGCTTCAAGAGATGTAGAGAAAGAGCTGGCTGTTCCCCAAAGGGTGGAACAGGAATTAAATATTTTCCTTCCGTTACTTATCACAACCAATTAAGGAGGAAAAAATGCCATAGCCACCCAATTGCTTCATATTAGAACAAGGCAAAATATCTCATATAATAAAATCCATCTTGAAGCCCCCTCTTTGCTTAGATGAGGAAAAGAAATGGAGAAACATCAGAATTCAGAGATTATGGTAGAAATGTCAAGGCTGCCAGTATTTTCATAGCTGCATTGGTGAGATATCTGTTTAGATATTCTGGAAAGAGAGCAAAAAGGGAGAGGAGGGGGGGACTCCCTATCAAATTAAACAAGTCAGTATATTAAAGTAAGCATCGAAAGTGAGGTTGCTGCTATGCAAACATGCTAAACTGAAAACCAGCCTGCGTGTTCACAGGCGCTCCATTTTGATTCTTTCATCGTAAGCAACCATGGAGGGGGGAATGGAGCCAGGAACATAGGTAGTCAGATAATTTAGATGTAAAAGGTAGCGCTAAGTGGGCTAGAGCAGCATGCAAACAGCAGGTGAGGCTTAAACAGCATTTTCATGCAAGCAAGAATTCTCTTGCTATTTCTAATACAACTGTGGGAATGACAGAGGAGAACAGTTTCTGCAAAAAGACGCAGACAAAGAAGGCAACTTCCCTGAGGAGCTAACATGATAAGTAGCCACCACAAGAAATGCTGTGATCAGTCAGAAAGCAGAAGAGTTATTAGCTTAGCCCTGAACCTCCTACTTAATGTGGGACCAGTGGTGATAGCTAACAGAGCCTAGCTAAGGTGACAAGCTTTGGACCTGCTCAAGGAAATCCAATTGAAAAGCAGCCAAGAGGAACAACCAGTTAGAAACAGATGTTCCAGCCAGAAGGATGTGCACGCATTTAAACAAAACATGTGCTCTTAAAAAAAAGATTCTAAACATAGGTTTTCATCTCTTCCTGTGGTTATTTTATTATGAAATTCTGTTATCCTCTGACAGGGGAGTTAGGTGAGGAGAATAAGGAAGAAGCTTCTCTCTTATTTTGAACTATATCTTAAGCCACCTTGTTGCCTAAGTGGCCATTTTTGCCAAACCAGGATCCTTGATTCCCCAAATACAATTATAGAACTCTGCACATAGCAAAGACGCTGGCATATATGCACACACAAAACCCATGGAGATAGTCTGTTTTATGAGGAAAAGAAATATTGCTTCTTATCAAGAGAAAATAAAAGTTTCTCTAGACTCAGATTTTAACATATAAAATCAGAAAAATGTTATTTCATTTTTTCCCCTTTCATTACAGGTAGTACTCGACTTACAATAGTTCATTTAGTGACCGTTCTAAGTTACAATGACACTGAAAAAGTGACTTATGACCATTTTTCACACTTATGACCATTGCAACGTCCCCATGGTCATGGGATCAAAAAGTAGATGCTTGGCACCTGGTTCATATTTATGACGGTTGCAGTGTCATGTAATCAGATTTTGGGAGCTTTTGATGTTGATGTATAGTGTTAATGATAGCTCACTATCAATGATCAGTATCCCTACTAGTATCCATATGCAATTCTCAGTTTGATTAATGATAATTATGATACTATAGTCCAACATATGTTACAGGCAGCAGTTAACAACTTTGGCAGATAAGTGTATGATATGCAGTTGAAATATGTACAAAGGTCTTAATCAATGAGGTATTCATTTGTGTTCCTTGATGATTACTTTTTAGAATATAACTACCTTCTTATTCCCTCCGACATATACATTGACATTCAAAAGCAGCTGTCAGACTGTACAGGTAGTCTTCAACATATGACCACAGTTGAGTCCAAAATTTATGTTGCTAAGTGAAAGAGTTGTTAAGTGAGTTTTGCCTCATTTTACAACTTTTCTTGCCACAATTGTTAAGTGAATCATTGCAATTGTTAAGTTAGTAATACAGTTATTAAGTGAATCTGGCTTCCCTATTGACTTTTCAAGAGCCAGGATGGTGCAGTGGTTAAAAGCAGCACTTCCCAAATACGTTAAATGAATTTTTTAAATTATTTAAATTGTTATAATGATGATCATTTATACCGCGGAGCAGCTTCAGGCCCTGAGAGATGTTCCCCTCTCTCATAGTGTCCCCATCAAGCTGCCCAGGT
>JANHFO010000780.1:434134-453299 GCA_032468095.1 Pareas carinatus
TGGGGGGGGGGGGTGGGGGGGCGTCCCTCCCTAACCCAGGGCCGCCGACACGGGGGTCGCACCGTCACAGGCGCCCTTTGCTGCTGTCCCCAAGAGCGCTGCTGACTGCTCTCAACCTGTCGAGTTGTTCCTATCGTGGTTTGGGCGATGTTTCTCGTTGCATCTCATCTGTTCTAAGTTTATCTCCAGCTCCTTTTCTCCATCGCGTCGCCTTTTCTGCACCTTTGCTCCCTCTTTAGAGAACTGTCTCCTTTCACGCGCCTGATGTTTTCAGTTATCCATACACGGGCGCTTCGAAGGCTTTTATGTCATTTGGGCATCATTCATGTTTCTATGCCGGGCAAAAGAACTGCCGAGATACAAGAGAGTGCAATCCAACAAACTTCCAATCTTAAATCTCAACAGCGAACATTTGCTTTTTTTTTTAAGCTTCTCTCACTTTATCAGTCCTGCTCTTTATTTTCATGGTGTGATTCCCCTAGAAGGCTGTAGAGCTCAATTACAGATACTTGGCATGCATTTTCCAATGCCAATTTAACCTTTCATCTACTCAGCCTGAAAATTTCCACATAAATATTTTATGTGAAAAGGAAAAACGATTCATCCTTTGCTACCAATATTTTTCTTTCTAAAAAGATCTATAAATAGAGGTCATCGGTTACAGCAAAAACAACCCACATGCGATTTCTTTACATACAAATTCCAATTCCAGTTTTGCTCAGTATGTTGCTATTTTTGAAAATGATGTCACTATCCCCCTCACAAATTCCGATTATATCAGTTTCTCTGAGATTTCTGGTATGGTATTTTAAAGACACTTAACATAGCATTTCCATGTAATTATAGCAATCTTGAGATCATAGGTGTTCTTACAAGGTTTTTATAAGGTTCATAGGTATTCTTACACTATCTGACAAACATAAGCCTGACTAGAAGAGATAAGAGATAATACTACATATCTAGAGCACATCAATTTAGTGTCTATTTCATCTAGTAAAACTGGACTGCTGAGTATTACAAAATGCGGTAAATGCCTTTTTTAATGTTGACTTTAACCTTTTTGCTGCAATGAATATTCAACTTGGTAAATAATTTCCTAGGTCGGTACAGTAGTTTTCAGTGGAACTTCCTACTTGAAATATGCCCCTTGAACTTCTGCTAGGAAAAAATTCCAACTGGAATTTTTTTTTCTTATTTGCCATAGATAAATGATAAACCTCTGTTAACTGAAAATGGATTTACTGATATATGATATACAACTTTCCTGCCTACATGATTAACAGCTAAATATTTTCCCATTGTATCCATAGAACAGGTAAGTGCACATTCAGTTTGTATTTCAGCTTCTGAATATTTTGGGGAGAATTCTGGAATAGAAAAAAACTGTCCAAATTGGAACTGTTTATTTGAAGATATAGGAATGAAGGCTAATATCTATGATATGATATATGATATAATATTTATTATAATATATGTAATTATAAAAATAAAAATGGAGAGAGAGCCAGTGTGTCTTAGTGGCTAAGGTATTGAACCATGGCCAGAGAGTCCTAGGTTCAAAGATACACTTGGCTATGGAAACACTGTGATTTTGTCATAGTCTCTCTCTCTGCCTCCCTCTCTTTCTGTCCTCTGTCTCCATGCTACTTGTGGGTTATTTTTATGGGAATAAATGACATGAGATTTCCAGTACAAGCTAATTTGACCTCCTGGAGGAAAGCATTATATAACAAGTGTTTTTTTATGCTTTGTAAAACTAAAGAGGGAGAAAAGAAAATCAATTCATGTATATTATATTGCAAAATCTCAGTTCCAATGCATTTTGAGGAGGTATCTCTTAAGGGTAATGCAATTCTTAAAAAATAATATCTTCATGGTATATACAACTAAATGATAATTATAATAAGACATATATATTAGCCATTATTAAACAATATAATACTATAACGTTATTTTTTAAAGTCCCCTGAAGAAAAGTCCTTGAAATGCTTTGGGATTAAGTTTTTGCAATAAAGTATAAAGTTTTCCTTTTTTGTTCTTTTCATTTCCTTGCTCCATTCAGAAAGGAAAGAAAGAAAACAAAGACTGGTGTATACTGGAAAAATGCTATTATTTTAATTGCCAACACGTTATAAAAGTGTAGGGAGATTAAGAGATTATGGTGAAAGCATTACACTAAAATGTTTTTAGATGGAATTTGTAAAACGAAGGTAGATTATATTGCATATATTCACTATTTCTAGATTTTAAAAATTTCCAATTAGATCAAATTTCCTTAGTCTGTGTAGTCATTTTTGTAGATTAGATTAAAATTTCAACATCAGATTTTTCTAATTATACTTTTAAATCCAATATATTTTGTCAACAAGATACTTGGAGCAACATTTGAAAAATACTTTAGGCTTTATATTTATTTATTTATTTCATTATTTATATCCCGCCCTTCTCCCCAAAGGGGACTCGGGCGGCTTACAGGCATCATTAAAATACAAGCAAAAAAATACAAAATACAAGTTAAAAACAATTTTAAAAGATTATATTAAGCCTGAGTTTAAAAAGGGGTAGTAATTGAACTTATAACCACAATTAAAAATTTTTTTAAAAGATAGTGGAGAGCAAGGGGCGGCTATCCTAAGCCTGCCTGATGGAATAAATGGATCTTGAGGACCCGGCGAAAGGTCCGGAGGTCATTAACAGATCGAATTGAAGGGGGAAGGCTGTTCCAGAGGGTGGGAGCCGCCACAGAGAAGGTTCTCCCCCTGGGGGTCGCCAGCCGACATTGTTTGGCTGACGGCACCCTGAGGAGGCCCTCTCTGTGGGAGCGTACAGGACGGTGGGAGGTATCATTGGGTAGAATGTGGTCCTGTAAGTAACTGGGTCCGATGCCATGGAGCGCTTTAAATGTGGTTACCAACACCTTGAAGTGCACCCGGAAGACTCAGCGCATCTTTGGGAGCAAAAATTAATATAAGACAGTGTCTTATCTTCAGGGAAACACGGTACCACTCTGGAAGGAAGATAACAACATTCCGTGCACCTTGGCATAGAGTCATGCTGACCACAGCACCACAGAATTGTATTTGGACAACACTGGCTCACGTGGCTAAGAAATAGAGATGCGCATCATCCTTTAGAGTTGGACACAACTGGACGGTGAAAATCTTTACCTTTATATATAGAATGTATGGAAGAATTTGTCTGGTAGATCAGTCGTTCCTGCTTCAGGAGGACCACGTTTGGATGGGCGGGTGTCCTTTAGGGAGTTTTCAGCAGGAATCCTTAAATAGGATCTGGAGTATTGGTTGACGTCTTCCAAACTTCTGGATCTCTTGGGAATGTTCCATTTTCTGTATAACATAAGCGTTTGCTAAATCTGGTTTAAATGTGTTTTGATGTCTTTTGTCAATGACTGTTTGAAGTCTGCTTGGTTCAGCTGGGTACTCAAAAGGAATAAAACAGCTTCTATTCTGTGAAGTTTGAAATGAATGCTTCCTTTGAGTTTGCCTGCAATCGTGTTATTATCCTATTACTTCATTTTGTGGCGTTTACTTTCTTTCTTTCTTTTGGAATTTGAGATCTTGAGATCAGCCAGGCATAGAGATTCATCTGCAATCGGAGCTCTGCGAAAGAAAAGGAGAAAAGGAAGCGCTCCGAAAGGGATCTGGGGGCCTGGAGGGTGTGAGAAGGGAGACCGAGGTGACTTTGGCTTAATACTATATTCCACATGCTTTAAAAAGAGGTCTGAGGGATTTTTTTTCTTCCTGATTGTTTTCTGTATTGGTCATTTTTAAAAAGAAGACCAAAAGAGTTGGGAATTGATAGAAGCCATTTTCTATGATCCTGGAAAGAAGGTAATCTGAGCATCGGATTGCAGAATCTTGGAATTGAAAGGGACTATTTTTACCATCAAGGTCCATCTGTTGTCCCTGCAGGAATCCCAAATTCAAGCCTCCCCAGACGGTGGTTGTCCAACCTCTCCTTGGGCGCCACAAATGAAGAGAATGAATCTCTGGCGGTCAGTGGTTCCATTGCATGATTATGAAGTGTTAGGGTTATACAGGTGATCCCTTTAAGAACCCCTACAGGTTGGTTTACAAATTGCAAGCTGAGCCACACGTATCTTAATTGGCCCAGGCCTCAGAGCATATAAACCAGCAAGGCTTAATCATCATTTCTCTCTCTTGCTTTGGTGATTCCTGCTTGTGGTGTACCTCTTTATTTATTTATTTATTTTATAATTTAATTTATATCCCGCCCTTCTCCCGAGGGACTCAGGGCGGCTTACAGGCACTATTAAATTACATAGTACATATACACTTTAAAATATTATTTAAAAGGATTAAATTAAGCCTGTGTTAAAAAAAATTAAGAATCCCATCTAAAACCCAAAAATTAAGAGCAGGAGAACCAGGGCACAGCTACGATAGACCTGCCTGATGAAATAGGTGGATCTTCAAGGCACGGCGGAAGGTCGGAGGGTTTTTTTTCTTTTCTTTTCTTTTCCAGAGCATTGCTTACTTTTATGACAGAAATAAAAGTGTTCTTTAAAAGAGGGACAGGAATTGTAACAGTATACATGACTTAGCAACTGAACAACAAAAATTATAAAATGCTTCCATCTAGTGGAATAAAATTGAATCTTCATGGTGCTGAAATAAGATTAAAAACGCTGAATTTGTAGTTTCAAAAGTTCACCATAAAAATACCTCCACTTATTGGTTATATTGTACCTTTCTTTTGTTAATAATTTTGTGTGCTTAATAAACAAATCTTCCAATTGAGATATAGTATCTACTTCCATTTTGTTTTGCTCTAGCAGCTTTAAGAGATAATGATTCCTAAATGGCCTGTAAGAAAAAGAATCCATAATCTAAGCCAATTACTTTTATCAGGGTAAACTGAAGATAAAGTAACTAAAGAGAACCAATTTGGTCTAGTGGTTAAGGCAACAGCTAAAAATCAGGAGACAGTGAGTTCTAGTCTTACCTTAGGAATGAAATCCAGTTGGGTATCTTTTTCTCAGTTCCTCTGTCTCAACCCAGCCTACCTCACAGGGTGGTTGTTGTGGGAAAACCAGAAGCAGGAAGGAATATTAGATATGTCTGCCACCTTGAGTTATTTATACAAATGATAAAGGTGTATATAAATTAATAAATCATTTTAAAAAGCAAAAGGAACGGTGGGATGGTGGAAGATGTTTAAGATAGGCCAATAGCACTTTTCATTCATCTTGGAATAGTCAGCAAATATACAAACTTCTCCAGGATCAAACCAAGATTACCAATGATTCTTCTAAAGCTTGTTAGAAAAAAAATCAGCCCCTCATTTTTGGAAGCATGAAAATAAAATAAAAACAGTTTTATCCTTACGTTTGGAAAGTGGAAGACTTTTAGATGGAAAACAAAGCTGGACTAATTTAAACATGTACTAATTTGTGTTACATAAAAATGACAATAGAAACCAAAAAAGAATGGGCAGCTTATATCCTGAGAGAAAAATCTTTATAAACTTCCTTTTGACCTAATAAAGACATAGCTACACGAATTGCTTTATACTGTAATCTATTAGGAAAATTCAAGGTCTGATCTTACTGTTTTTGTATTTGCAAAGTCAGTCTCTAAATGATGGAAAGCAAAGATATGTTCAAATTAAGTAGATCATTTCACTATTGTCTGCAGTACACTTTTTGAATTGATGGTATTTTTATGCCAAATTAGACTAGCAATAAATTGCATTTGATGTTTTAGCTCCATTGCTGTCTCCTCAAATAAAACTCCTTGATCTTTGATCTTGTTCAGTAGATTACTTTTTTAAAAAATCCAAACAGTCCAAAGGCCTACAGCTGAGCAGCTTTATCAGTCACCAATGGACAAATTTGTCCTTGTTCCACATCATATAATCATGCTTGACAGCTTAATTTATCACCAGATATTTAAAGTATCTAGAATATTTCCGACATTAAGAGCTTCCGTCTATGTCTTTTAAAATTGCAATATTTGTTGTCCATCATGGCTGGATTTGAGCCCCTTTTTGGCTTCAGTAAAAATACTGAAGTTACTGGGTGGGGCTATAAGCTGCAGGCAATGCCATATAACTTCTGTTGAAGAAACATCATTCGAGAACTTCTAGCTTAATTAGAAATACCAGTTTTTAAACTTTTAAAATACACATTCGATGCTTGCCAAAAAGGAAATGGATTTTAGTTCAAAATGAACTTGAAATAAAAGCAGATGAATGCTTTCCCCCTTGAATGTTTAAGCATTAAAACAAATATATGACATCACTACCCTTGCATTTCCCAGTAATTTTTTCCAGGATTGAACTTTTGTGGCTGCAAACCTAATTTTTTAAGGAATAACAGCTGCACTTCAGTGTCCATGTACACGACTCTGTGTGTGTGTGTGTGTGTGTGAGTGTGTAAGAAATATAACTAGCCACCCACTTTCAAATTTGTGACTGTAAAATATTATTATATCATAAAGGACTAGCTTTCGTAATTGTCTGTTATGATACCATCAAGAATCTGGCTTTTGAAAATTGAAAAATAGTCATCAGTTTTCAGTGCTATTGTAGCTTCAAACGATAACTAAACAAATGGTTGTAAGTCAGGGACTAACTGAATATCATGTAAAAGTGAATGTAAAAACAGGGTGGGGTCTAGCTAAACCTGAATTAAATTGAAATACAGAGTTTTAAATTACAAAATCCTAATCTCATTGTCTTCCATTGTTATAAGTGAAAAGACGTCCCTTAGCCATTAAAAGTAAGAAAGAAAAAACAATAGTGTAGTTAAGTAGTCGTTCAACAGTCAGATTCTCAGTTTAAAGGATGGAATTGAAGAAATCTCTTCTTATTTTACTTCATAAACAAATAAGCAAGACATTATGTTAAGACCTCTGAAAAGTGGATAGTAGGAAGAAAAAGCTATTTCTCTTGCTTATCTTGAGCTCAGACAGAAACCTCTTATATAATATTCAATTGTGTAAATGATGAACTGAGAAGGACTTACTTTTTAATTTAAAAATGTCTAAGCAGATTAAAATACTACCTCCTTGGCTGAAATCAGACAACTATATAACCAATATATGTCAGGCACAAGCAGGAAGACCCACACATGTGTCAAACTAACTACTTTATCATATTCTACCTGTAATACAGGAATCTCCCCACACTGCTTGCCTTCTCTTGGGAACAAAGAGATAAAGTTCCATGGGCTTGGAGGGGGCGGGGTCAGTCCTGAATCTCTTGCAGCTATGCAAGATTCAAGGCTAATTTCCCACTTAAGCCCTCCTCTCTGCCTGGATCATCGTTTACCAACAATGTCAGCCTGTACCAGAAGTATATCAAGAATTCTGTGGCAGCATTTATAGATTACAAATAAATTGCAATTAAATTTAAATTACATTCAAATCATGGGTTGTTGCAGAGCTGAAACCTTACTAGGAAAGCCTAGCTTTCCAGAAAGAAAGCATACATACGGCAGGGTTTATTTTATAAACAAAAACGTATTTCTATTTTTCAAAACACAAATTACGTACAAAATTGACAAACATCCATACATACCAAAAAACACAGTTAAACCAGACCATGTGTAAATTTAATTTTGAAAAATAATAATGAAAATCAAAGGAAAGAAACCAAAAGGTTTTTTTTAAAAAAAAGAGGAGAAAAAAGAAAAAACCTAATATATATATTAAACTTAGCAATAGTCTCTGGTTTACTAAAACCATACATAACACAATATCACAAATATCATACAGTCTTTACCACAATAGTATTTACTGTTTTATCCTTTGATTGATAAAAAATATCCCCTTTTCATAGTAGTTAAGTCACACTTTCAAAAGTCCACATTCCTTAACATCTGGAATAATATAGCTTTCCCAGTTTTCAATATTATCCAACCTTCAGTTATAATTTCTTGTAAAGCATATTCCCAAGTTGTGGTATATAATTCAACATCACATTAACATGATTAACATTTAAATATTTCCCCAATAAAAGATTAAAACAAAAAATATATCAGATGATCACATGGCCATGTTATATGGGTCAGTAAACTCTCAAATTACTGACACCTCTAATAAAGAAAATCGGATGCCCATCCTTTCAAATACATTTTTGGAGAGTCCAATATACTCAAAATACATTTTTAATTAATCAACTTTATGCTAAAATCATTTAAACATTTTTAAGGATATGATGTCATTGATTAGGCATAAAATTAGAGACATCAATTCTTTTCCAATTTCATGTAATTTGAATAATTACTTACAATTATTTTTGTAGGTCTCATTAGCATCTTCCAAGCAAGGTATTCACAGTTGCATTATAGACAATTGTGGTCAAATTTGATCAAATTCAAAGACCTAGATAGAAAATATATGTAATTCTTCCTTTTACCTCTGGGTGGCATTATTACTCTAAAAAGAAAGTTGAAGAGAAACATTTTACAAAATTTAGTATTTGGGCCTATAAAAAAAATGCCCTAATTCTTAAATGTGGATTACCTTCTTTAAAACATTTTTTAAAAAAAGGTATTGACATTTAGGGATGATTCCATTCATTTCAATTCTCTATTTTACACTTTCAATTCAACAGTGCTATAGCATTGAGTTCCAAAACAACTGAAACTGAAGAGAATATTTGAACACTGCCTACATAGGAACTTTAAACCAAAGGACTTTTGGTTATTAACCATATCAAACGCACATAGCTAACTATATGAAATCAATGTTGACCCATTTAGAAGTGATGGAATCAACACTGATGAAATAGACATTTTGATTAATCTAACCCAAATTCATTGACACAGTAATGTTTTCATAGAGCCAGTTTAGTATAGCAATTAAGGCATCGTGCTAGAAACTTGGAGAAGACCATGAGATCTAGTTCTGCCTTGGGCACAAAATCAACTAGATGATCTTAGGCTAACCACTGTCTCTCAGCCCTAGGAAGAAAACCCATTGCAACCACTTCTGGAAATCTTGCCAACAAAACTTCAGAGACTAGTCCAAGCAGTGGCCAGGAGTCAAGACTGACCCAAAACACAATGTTATTTCTATAGACCAATTGTACAACATCAGTCAGAATCTCAACTCAGCAGTGAATGTGACCTTTTATTTCTCAAGATTACATCTAATATATTCTCCTCTGATGACACCAGCCTTTCATTGAAGGCCAGACCCAGTAACCAGCTCGATATTTAGTTAGGATAGTCTGACCTTCTTCATAACACTTTTGTACATGTTTTGATAACCATGTGTGCATAATTTCTCCAGGGTTATCTCTGCGGCTCTCCACAGGCTAAAACACTAGAGGGCAACCCCAGGAATACCAGTGCAAAACTGGAGGATTTTGAATCCAATAGGATCTTCATAACTTCTCTGTCCGCCTTTCAGGGTAGACCACACAAGAAAGCCGAAGTTATGGATTCTAACACTGTTTTTATTATAAAGTTAGATTACAGTAATAGAAATCTTACAAGCCTAAATATGCCTTATTCTCAAGAGAACTAGGGATTGTCAAGTGACCTTATACTCCATTTTGGCTTTGGGCTCAAATTTCATTTATGACGAGCTGACTTGGTTGAAGATCTTCTTCTTGTCTCTTAGGAATTCTTGCAGTTTTTTACGTGCTGTATGGGACAGATACTAATTTTAAATTAGCGGTGAATATTAACATGCAGCTTATTCACAAAAGGAACAAAAGTGATAGTCTTATGCCAAGTTCTATAACTCTTGTCTATTGAAATTTAAAACAAATAAGCTAATGAAAACTCAAATCCTTTCAAAGTTAAACACAGCTTTAATCAAGTCAATGGTCAAATTCAGATGCTTGATAACTGAGATTTGTTATGGTTGCAGTGTCCCAGGGTCATGTGATCATCTTTTGCAACTTTCTAACATCCAAAGTGAATGAGGAAGTCAGATTCACTTAACAACCATGTTAGTAACTTAACATCTCTAGTGATTCACTTAACACATTTGGAAAAGAAAAGTTGTAAAATAGGGCAAAACTACTGTCTTCCTTAGCAAGGGAAATTTTGAACTCAGTTGTGGTTGTAACTGGTCAAGGGCTACCAGTATAAATCTCAATCAGAAGCATAGTATCAGTCTACCTGATGATAAAAACATAAACTACTATTAGAAAAATAACAGATAAAATCAATCGATACAAAATAAAAAATTTAAAATATAAATGAATGAATAAAAACCATGGCACATATTTCAATACAATAGTTTAATATGACTTTTGCACAGCATTTTAAATATGTAGAAAGACAATTACGTTATAAAGAAAACCCTTTTTTTAGTCCTATAAATTCTGACTACACGCAAAAACTTTATAATTAAACTTTAATGTTACAGACATTTTACATACATACAGCATATGTGCAAGTGCTTGTGGAAAACATAGGCAGGACATGATTATGAGCACAATTACATAGTCAAGCTTCAATCAAATCTGGCGATTTTTTTCCCCAGCATGAGAGCAAAAATTCTACTTCTCTTTTAACGAATAAGAGTTTTTACTTTCCAACCATTAAAATAGTTTGTGTTGGGACAAGAATCATGTAAGGTCTTCAGCTGGTAATGAACCCTTGATTCTTTAACAGAGCAGAATGGTATTAAAACAGAGCATAGTTTTTGCTTTCAAACTGTATATACCCTACAAAAAGAACAGCTGAGGGAGGAATATTCAAAAACTATCTCCCTCCTTTTTTAAAAAAAAAACAGTCCCTGAGATGACAAAAATGTGTGTGTAGGTGCTTAAATCACTGTACTGTCACATCATATTTACACCATGTATCACCTGAGACTCATAATGCTATGTATATGTTTTCCACTTTCCGTTTTAAAGCAATTTTCAATAAACCATTAAAAACCATGGCTAAAGGTTAAGGCAACCTCCAGGCTAGCTTTTTATTGGGGTTAAGGCATCACTACTAAATGGTAAACGCTATGTGCATTTTGCACTTGCTCACAAATCCATTTGCTGCATACTAGGCTCAATATACTGACAAGGAAAGGCTTAACAGCAAAACAGATTGTACATTCCTCTTATATTAATATCATATGGCACATTAATCTAAATAATAATGCCCTCATTTTCCAAACAAAGGGAAATTTTAGTCCCCTTGAATATAGTTGGCCTACTTATAAGCAGTAAATAAAATAACTACTTTATTAAACATTCATAAATATAAGACCGGTGCTGAATTAAGTAATACGCCTTCTTTGTTGTGAGCTCAGAGCTTTAAAATAAACTTACTGTATTCTCCTGCAGAATGAATTGTAAATTCATTTTAAATTTCATCTGCAATGAAACATGACCAGGACCAAGCACCTTTTTCCATGGCATTTTCCTCTATTTCTTTAGTGAGAAAATTAAATTAAACCCAAACCCATTGGTTCATACAATAATTTACATGCATTATATGGAGAAACACATGCATTTGCTTCTGTACAGCCCACATGAGCAGTCTTAATTGGCAAGCATATGAGCTACCTGTGAGTTGAATTTCAGTTCTGCTGAAATTTGTGAAACCATTACATCAGGATATAGAACCCTTACATTATGTAAATATAGCTTTCTGAACGATCCCAAACATAAAGCAATGATTTATCTGCAATCTATTCCTATACAATCCCAAGGTAAATGTGTGGTTTATACCCAATGTAAAGTTTCCTCTAAGTTTTCAGGGGTAGACCAAAGACTATACTCCTTTTTTGGAACTGTTTTTCGCTTCCCAGAGTTTACAGGTTCACCTCTTATAAGTTGTTTTCCTTGAGATTGAGCATTAGGCATGCAACCATCTTGAAGGCGCAATGAATTTTGTCTCTCTTCAAGTTCAAAACTTATAATGAGTGACCGTGCTACAGAGTTCAACTCATCCTGGTTCACCACAGGTGGGATTTCATGAAGAAGACAGTCTGTTGAGCTAACAGGCAACGTAGGTGATGGACAGAGAGCTCTGAAATTTCCAGTTAGGGCACAGATCTTTTTAATAAGAAATCTGAATGGACTTTTGCTGCTATAGGCACCTGCAGAAAACAAAAAAACAAAGTAAATCAAGTCTAAAACAATTGAAAATTAAGAAGTTGAGTAACTTATGTATTCTTTTGACTTAAATTTTTAATGGAAAAAATGTACAAAAGGCACAATTATTAACCATAGAAATGACTATTTGTCAGGGCTATAATTTGTTCCAATACTTGGAAATCTGTTTAGGGCTTCCTCAAATATCAACCATAAAGTTATTTTTAAAACGTTCAGTAAATAATATGTGGAACCTGTTGATATAAGGCATCTATTTTGTTAATGTAATTTTTTTTAAGAAGGACAACAGGTTTTTAAAGAGCAGCTACATTTCTGGAAAGAAAATTAATAGAAGCTGCTTGTGTATATATATATTAGCAATCAAACTCAAGAATAAAGGAGATAGACTACAGTAACTATGGAAATAGATTCCATGCAAATTAATCATAATGATTAATACATGTTGATCACAGAGTTAGAAACAAGTTATAGCTATCCAAAATTATTTGATATATGAGATCCTTAAATGTGAAGGAAAATACGTAATTTGCAAACATTGGTTGAGATAATATTATGAGACAACATTAAAGATTGGACCACAAAAAGTCCAAATTAGCTCTCCCTGAGAAAGGGACAAATTCATAGCCATTTCAGTTTACCAGCTCTTGGTTGAAATCAAAGGCATAGTAACACAGAGCAGTAAAAATATTTAATCATCATCTGTTTTCTTATCTCATATTTCTTCTGCTATAAAACCAATGAAGCATACCCTTCAAGCATATTCTTTAGAAGTACAATTCTTAAGAGTTTTTGCCCCATTCCCATGCTCTACCAAAATGGGAGAAGCCACAGAAACAAAAATAATTTAAAAAGGAAGGAAAAAGAAAGGTTATAAAAGTCTGTCTGTCTACCAACCTACCTATCTTATACTAATACTCCCATGTCAGAAGCATCGGACTGCTTACGTTGTGAAAGGATTTACTGTTGCATGGGTGGTACCCAGTTGGGGGCTCCTTTCATGTCCCCATTAAATTGCTCACCAAAGTGGTATCCAATCATCTACTTTTGCCTGCTTTTGCCAACTGGTGAGTTGGCAGGAGTTAGAGCATGGGATGGGAGCTCAACCCATCCTATAGCAGCAGTAGGCTTTGAATACGAGCCTGCTAATTGTCAGCCCAGCATTCCAACCTTGTGAGCCACTGTGCTCCATCTACCTACCTACCAATCAATCAACCAACCTACTCTGGTAATGGCTGAATCAAGTCAACTTTCATTTTATGCTCTGCTACAATTAGAATTTACATTTTTATTTTGCCCTTATTTTTCTTAACATTCCTGAAATGTATATGAGACTGGAAATTTGAACATGGGTGTCCCTTTACCTAAGCTCACTTTCTAACTCTAAGATCTCCAATGGGGTGCCATCAACTATCCACATGTTTTATTTCTCTCTTAGTGCCCTCCGCTTTGCTTCGATGCATCTAGGATGTTTTAAAACACACGATCCAACAGAAAATATTTCACTTTGTGAACCTCTGAGTAAATCCACATGGATTTAAAAGCTACATGTTGTTAGGCTTGCCATTGCAAAAGTGAGGAGATGTAAAGGGAAAAAGGGGACAAATAATGAATACAGATATAATGGGAAATCAAGACTGCATAGTTTTTGTAATGCTCTTCAAATGAAATATGTATAAGTAGAAAAGTAGTAAAATCAACCAAACTAGGCCACAGAATACTCACTAAAGTTTTAGCATAGAAATTATTTTTACAACACATACTGCAAAAGCCATGTGTGTACAAACTTATGTTGCACAGATAAGGATGAGGAACCTGCAGATGTTGCTAATCTATAATTCCCAGCACCCTTAGCATGCATAGCTATCACATGTGGTGTTCTGAGAACATTAGAAGGTTCCTTTCTACCTGAGTAGGAATAGCTACCATATATAGGTAGTTCTCAGATTAAGAATGCCCAACTTAAGGACAAACCCTAGATGTGAATGAGCTGCCTATTACTAAAAATGGTGAACAGCATTCTCCTTCCTTAAGGTGATGAAATGCTAAAGCTGCAGAATGATTTCAGGAACACTGAAAAGAGGCTCTATATTAAAAACGTGCAACTGCCATGGTTCCTGAAAGCATTGGTTGGCTTCAACACCTTGTCACTTCTAGAAAAGAAAAGGTCGTTCCTGATTTTTAGTAATAGGCGGACCATTTGTAAGCATAGGTTCCAATTTAAATACGAATTCAGGTTAAAGACAGAGTTAGGGAACAGAAGTCATTCTTAACCCAGAGACAATCTGTAAATAGACAGAAAAAGAGAGATCACATTACTCTTTGATGCAAACATAGCTTTCTGAGATTTGTATATCAATCCGAATTGCTTTTGGTCTATTTGATTTTGCTTTGTATCAGTAATTTATTCATCCAGTAAAAAATTATACTTTTCGTAAGATGTAGTGTTTATATACACTGTCATGAGTTTCTGAGGGAAATGCACATCAGTTAAAGCTTCATACTTCTACCAGATTGTACTATTGCCATTATAAAGAACTGTAGTCAAAATAATTAAGCAATTGACATGTTTACAGAATTATGGAGATATGATTCCAGACAAGTGGTACTGCAGCCGTAATATTACTAAGAATTAGAATGTCAAGAAAGCAATGAATCAGATTACAAATCAACAATAATAACCATCAAATAGCATCTGTCTATCCCAGGGCCTTGGGAAGGACTCAATAGGTGGATAAAAATGTCAAATCCAGTTTAAACATCTGGCTGATTGTGCGACCCTAATAATAATGATGAAGAAAATCACAAAATTCAAAAACCTGCAAATAGAAGTGGAACAACTGTTGCAAAAGAAAGAAAAGACAATACCAATAGTAAGAGGCACCTGAATGCAGTCCCATAACATCTGGAGCAACACTTCAACACCAATCGGCCTTGACAAAATCACCCTTAGTCAATTGCAAAAGGCAGTTTTACTTGGAACAGCTTACATGCTACAATAATATTTTTAACACTATCAAACAACAATATATTCCTAACCCAGGTCTCTGGGAAGGACACAAATAGATGTATAAAAATGCCAATTCCAGTCTAAACATCTGGCTGACTATGCTACCAACCATAATGATTATAATAACCAGTTTCTATCACAACAAAATAAAGAATTCCTGCATCAGTTCTTGCAACTTCTTGCAACATATTTTCAAAATGGTTTTGTGGGAGATAAAAGTAAATACCTTCTAACGAATGAATAATCATCTGGTGAACTTGATCTAAGCAATGTTGCAATTCCAAGAATTCAGTAGCTTTATCGTGTGCCTTCTTTAACTCCTGGTCAACAGATTCTTCTTCTCTTAACAGAGTTACTACTTCATTCTGTTAGTAAAAATTAAAAGTTTTCAAGAAAATTAAAAAAGCACTTTTGAAAAAATAAGTCAATATTTGAAAAGCTGGGAAATGTCAGTGTAATGTAATATACACTAAATAAGGTCAGTGGCCATTACATTTATCCTTAAACAGTATAAGGCATAAAAAAATGCTGGAAAATGAATGTGTCACTATGCATGTATCAATAATAGTGTGAAATATTCTGACAGTAGAGTGAGAAGAACATTTCATTTCAAATTGTGATAAAAAGGGTAATAAAGAGTTTTAACTTACTTTTTTACACTCAGACATGATCTCTTCAAGGTATTTAGCCAATTCAATTGCTTTATTCTTTGTTTGATCCTGAACCTGAAAAGAAAATATTAAGCAGTTAATATTTAAACAATTAAAATAGTCCTTCTTTACTAGAGATTTTGCATGCAAATGTCACTCACAAATATATTGAGTGGATGAAGTGGGGAAAAAGCCACTTAAAGCTGCAATTCACCCTGACAAAGGGTTCCCACAACTTAGTATATATGAATAGGCTATGACTTTAAATTCAGCAGTTCATAGAAATACAAATTAATAGGATGATTAATTAAAATAGTTTCTCTGAATTCTTCTCTGAATCAGGAGGCAAAAAAATAATACAATAAAATAATATATAAAGCATTGTAAAAGTATGGTGCTCGTGTTTCTCAAAGCTAATTTGAAATTAGGTATGTTGGTGCCAAGAATGTAAGACTTAAAACCAAACCCAATTCTATTAATTGTACCTAACAGCCTATTAGTAATCAAGGCAGATTACAACATTGGCCAAAGTAGCTGCAGCAATTTAGACCATGTCCACCTTCTAAAGTGCAGTTTTTAAAGGCAGTTCCATGAGAAGCACAGTGCAGATATTATAACTACGCTGTTAAGGATGTGGATTGATCTTTGGACTGCCTATTGATTGGGTCTCCAGCACATTCCTCAGACCAAATTGGCCATCATTCCCAAAAATCTGTTTACCTTGAAATAGACAGTTTTCCTCTCCCAGGTACAAAAGGTTATATTTCATACGGCATAAGACATGGCATAATAAGGCAAAAAAAAAATCCTATCAAGAATTACTTATGAAGGTAGTTATGTATACCAGAGCTGCCAACATATTTTAGAAATTCTCAATAAAATCAAGGCGAAGCTTGTCAAAATATTATTACATTTGCAAAGACGTATATTGAAAAAAATATTTTTATTTCCACATCACCTCATTCTGTGGGTACCATTTTGAGAATTCCTTCTGCATTGTCCTGCATGTTTTTTGTATATAATCTAAAAGGTGTCTCAGTGCCAAGTCTATTCCATCACAGATATCTGATATGAACTGTTTCTGACACAAACAGAAAGACAGAATAAAAATAGAAAGTAAAAATTCAAATTATAGTTTTCTAATAGTAATGAATGCTTACAATGGTTAATAATTCAATCCCCATTTATAGATGACTACTTGACAGAACCATCTTTTTTAAAAAAATTATTACATTTCTATGCGACAATCAATAAGGTAAACAACATACTCCAATATACATGAAAAAATAAATAAAACATCTGAGGTAAATAATAAATAATAATTAGGGAAAACAGCCAAAGCCAACATCCTTTCTAAAACAACGTACAACAATCTAACTATATATAATATCCCTTTAAACTAAATAAGGCTTTAAGAAAAGTTCTGTCTTAACCAGCTTCCAGAACACTATCAATGTTGGACAAATCAAGACAACAAAAAATCCACCTGCTAGGTTCAACCCCCAACCCCAGACTTAATGGAAGTGAAAGATCTACAATACCATGTTTCCCCAAAAATAAGACCATGTCTTATATTAATTTTTGCTCCAAAAGACACATTAGGGCTTATTTTCCAGTTAAGTCTTATTTTTGGAGAAATACATGCATCCATCTGGCAGACAATCTTAAATGCATCCATCTGGCTGACAATCTTAACCGGGGCTTCTTTTTGGGTAGTGCTTATATTACGAGCATCCTGTAAAATCATGCTTGGACTTATTTTCTGGTTGGATCTTATTTTGGGGGAAACGGTAGCTTTCTTGGGATATGAGCATTGGGCAAGTCAATTCTGGCTGAAGGTGAAAAGTCTGCAGCTACCTTGGCACCGTCATATCATTCATTCATTTTTTTACAGGTAAAAATTATGACTGTAAATGAATCTGGAATTATGATTGTAAGTTATACCAGTCATAAAGAGCCTTGGTTAGAATGCAGCATTGCAGCAAACTGCCCATAGCCTGGAATTTAATTCTGATAAGACTCAAGGTTGACGCAACCTTCCATCCTTCCAAGGTCAGTAAAATGAGGATTTAGATTGTTGGGGGCAATATGCTGGCATAAACCACCCAGATAGTGCTAGGTGGTACAAACTTATTTTTCTAGTCACTAGGTAAACACAGTGGCTAACAAATCCATTTTCCACAATAGGCAGTTTTTATTGGAAAATCAAAGTATACGCTGATTTCCAGCAAAAAATGTTGCAAATCATGCGGGAGACTGCAAATGACCATATATGCTGGCCAATTGCTGAACACCCGAAATGTGATGAAGTTTTAGGGAAAGTCATCAAAACTTTGAATCTGGATCATAAGTAGCCCTGGGGAGGTCTATCGTAACTTCAAACTGTTGCTAAATAACAGGTTGTAAGCCAAGAACTACTTATATACTCGTACACATGCACACACACACATACTGTACACATAAATACCCACCCCCTTACTTTACCTTTGCACAGCTTTCATCACCTCTGTTTCCATCTGTAAAATTTAGATCTGACCCAGTCACTGTTGCCAAATGTCCTATGTGTTTAGCAAGGTGTTTCAATATTTGCATTATTTTCTTCTCTGCCTCTGCTACTACTGACGATAAGTCTGCACAGCCACCCTGGAAGATAAACCTGTAGCATGAGGAAGTGTTTGCTTTTTGAATTTTATCATTCATTCCAATTCACATGGTTAAAATAACATAGACTCGATTGCGGGCTCAAAATGTAAACTGGCGATATGTATAAATAGATTTAAACCATATTTCCAGTACTGATATTTATAAAGGCCACCTGCAAGATCCCTTACCTGGAAGAGCAACTGCAGATATCCTCCCAAATGTTTTACGCCTTCCCTTAGTTCATCAAACAAATTTACAAATTCATTGTTTTTTCGGAAATTCTTCAGCCACTGATTAGTCAGAACAACAAATTGTTGGAAAGCTGATGTAATTGCAATGCTACAGGACTGAGCAGCTTGATCAACAGTGAAAACTAAACACAGAGATAAAATCCTTAATTAGAATGCAAATTGAGAATTGGGGAAAACTTAAACCCCCTTATGTTTCAATAAAACCAATCTCATTTGTGTTCAATAAATGGAGCTTACAATTCTCTGGATTTTCTTCAGCTTGTTCATAAGCTTTTAGCATAGCAGTAACTCGAGTATATATTGTAATCAAAGTTTTTAAAAGAATTTCCGCAATGCTTTCTTCTTCTCCATGAACCTGTTCCAGTACATCCAAAGCTGAGCTTATCAATTCCTTACAAATGCCTGGTACGAATGATTTAGGAGGATCTGAGATCAGACTGGCCAATGTATCAGTTGCGCCTAGGATAAAAGAAGACTTTTTTGTGTTTCAATCTTTTTATTAATTTTCACAAAGTAAGAGTGAATTACTTATATCAATAGCAGAGTAAGAG
>JANHFO010000780.1:487050-500494 GCA_032468095.1 Pareas carinatus
GCTTATGCGTTTGTCTCACATATGTGTGGAAATGAAATAGTTCTTCAGTAAGATTTTGGTTGACATCTTCTGGGTATTCTTGCATTAACAGCTCAACACCTCTTTGAAGTTCTACCTTTGATAATGTAAGATCGGCAAGAAAGGAAAATATTTTCACTACATCATCATAAACAGAAGCTCTTCTTCCTAAATTTGATTCTAGTGCATCTAATATAGGAATAAATAATTTAATCCTAAATTTATCTCTTGAAGAGAGTTCGTCTAAGGCATCAGGGTCAGATGAATTTTTGTAATTCCCTTGCCTTTTACTTCTTATTATCTTTTTGGCAGTTCTATATTCAGTATTTGGCAGCATGTTTTTTGCTTGTTGCTCAAGTGCATCAAAATCTTCCCTAATTTCATGTAAAATATCCAAAAGTGACCTGTACCAATCTGCACAACTACTAAGTAAAATATTAGGGCTTTGAAGAATTTTATTTATTCTTGAAAAATGTCTCAGTATTCAATTCCAGAAATGGAGCATAAACACGAATTCAAATTCTTCCATCTTCTCTAAAAGATTGTTGGCCCTCAATCTAGTATCACCCTTTGTATTATTATCTGAATGTAAATAATTGAGTGCATCGGTGATATCATTGTAATTTTCTAAAATAGCTTCTGTAGCTTTTGCGTGTGCTTCCCACCTAGTGTCTGATAAATATTTAAGCACTTTAGAATGAGGTTTCAAATGTGATTTCAGAACTGCCCATCTTTTTGTGGAAGATGAAAAAAAGATATAAACTTCGATCACAACACCAAAAAAATTAACAGCATCAAGGCAACAATCAACAGCTGAATGACCTACTAAATTTAAAGAGTGAGCAGCGCATGGAACAAATCTTGCAAACTTGTTTTTTCCGATAATTTTTTGCTGCATACCAGCCATATTGGTTGCATTATCATAAGACTGTCCTAGGCATTTTCTGAAATCAATTTCAAGTTCAGTAGTGATATAGTTAAATACTAAATCAGCTATGCTTTCCCTTGAGTGATCTTTTAGCTCCAGGTCCAGTGTTTTAGTGTTGTTTTTAGAATAGTGTAATTTTAATTTTGCTAACAATTTGAATGTAGGCCCTTCTTGATCTTGAGGCCCTAGGCTGAAGCCTAGTTAGCCCATAGGAAAATCCGGCCCTGGCTTCAGTTGACCTTCTGATTCTGTATATCAGAGGCATATAATTGGACAACAAAATGGTGTCCAATTTTCAACAATTCAACTGACCCTTTTCCATTCTTTTTTCTATCAACAATTCAACTGAGCCTTACCATTCTTTTTTATAGCATGATCTTTCACTCCCCCAAAGTTGCTGAAAGACAAATTTCTATTCTATCTATGCAGATGATGCAACTATACTTTCAAGAATGCCAAGTGGTCTTTAAAAAGCACTGACGGCCCTAGTACAGTATTTCAAGGAAACTAGCTGGAACTCGTTATTAGAAAGCTACAATTAAGAGCATTTTAAAATACGTTGGCTAAGTTAAAATAAGTATTCTGTATAATATATTAATATCTACAATTAAGCACAGTATTTGTTAATTGAAGGAAGTCTACTTCTTCTCCTGTATAAGCTCTCAGATGGCAGCTAGGCATAATGTGACCAGTAACTGCTTGGAAGCACTGCATTCACATTCAGAGGAAGATACTCTGCCCCATTTAAACAGTCTTAGCAGACACCATGTAAGTTGTGAATCCTGTTCAAAGTTTTCTAGCACTGGAATGCCTTAGAACCTGCTAATTTTTGCATAGTGTCAATAATATTCTTTCCGAAGTCAGGATGTTCACTAATCCAGTTTTCTTTCCACTGGGATTTTGCATTGAAGTTAGTATTGTGCAATGCTGTGCAGATATCAGTGGGGGCTTTCTGGATTTAAGCCTTCCAATTGGTAAGTATGGCATACCAAAGTGCACTGGATTTTAAAATGGAATTTGTAATTTAATGTATAACTTCTTGAATTTCTTACACCTTACAACTTTCTATGTATCTTTATTGCTGAATCAATCAATCTAAGAGCAACCTTTCAAATCCCAAAGTGTCTCTAAAGCCATCTTGCGACTACATGAAAGGGGAGCCTTGAGTGTGGCTAGCCATAGTCAACTATTGGCTCAGGCTGTATTTCTAAATTGTAATAAAAATTGAGAGGACAAAGTAAAACGTCATGGTCTACATTAGCATATGCTTTTTTCAGATTTGTCAGTTTCCTTTTTTCACATTAAGACTTTTAGTTTTATAAAACTAGGACAGTATGAATTTATTAAACAAAATCTAAATAAATGATAAGATCACAGTAGAATCAAAAATATTCTCTTTATTTGAATTTTATTAAATAGTAAAGCAAACTAGTAAGTCATTTTTCTTCTACAAACAAAAAAAGGATGCTTATGACAATTAAAAACTTATACAGTTTTATAACATGGGTTTTATAGACTGTTCATTTCAGTTGATGGTAGGAAAGTAGGTAGGTGAATATTATCTCGAGAAGTCGATAATGCTTGAAAGATGAAATGAAAGAGAAGAATGAATAGAATAGCAACAAAGATGACTCAATTACAGCACCATTGGAAGACCTGAGGGACAGGCTGAAAAGTGGTCTATGTGTTCAAAAAAGAGTTCACACCAATTTGATTGTACAATTCAATCGGTGTATCTCAAGTTCAAGATTTGTATTCCTTTTTTCCTTTTGAAATCCACTCTACCTCCACTGCAATCGTCAATATTCATTTTAAGCTGTTTTATACTGAGGTAATCTGATGGGTAAATCTCATCCAGCTTCCCTCAACTCAGCTCCCCTCCATAGGCCCATGCAAGCATATAAATATTTGCAATAAATAAAAAAAATGTGCAGATGTAATTCCCAGAATTCCTAGCCAACATAAATACTGCTGAAAATCTGAAAAATTAATATCCACTATCTTGAAAAATACCCAGACTGGGAAAGTCTGATTTAGCTCAGTACTCACTACTGGCTGGATGTTGCCTTGCAAAGTTTTGATAAGTAGAAATCTCTTCTTGATCTGCCTGTTAATTAATAATGCCCAAAACCAAAGCTCACGCTACTTGTGTATTAAATATGTATTCTTCTGCAGTTCTTCTGTGCACATATATTGATTGTTGTGCAGCCAGGTAGCCAATAATCATTGCATGTTTTAATTTCAAAACAAGAAACTCAAAAAGTACAAATATTCATTCTACAGATTTCTGACTGACTACTAAGTAGAATAGTTAACCATCCCAGATTCAAATGGAGGGAAAGGAATAGCTGGTTTAGAATCACATGACATTTTTGCCCTGTTTCAATTTTGGATTTCTGTCCAGGCAAAAAATCTGAAACATGTGAATTGAATTTATTTGCTCAATTAACTGCAACTCTGAATGGGGACTGGAAATAATTACCAGTAAGAAAAGATTAATCCTCTCGTACAGTCAGCCTCCCCCTTAATACTCGCTAACAGGTACAGCTGAATAAATCTTTCAAAAGTATTTTACCAGCTGCTTGTCTCAACATATTTTGAATTTGAACTTAAAAGTTTAAGTTAAATGTACATTTGAAATAAATTTAAGACTAGCAGAGCCTTTATTTTAATCCACACCCAGTCAATCTCTATAGTTCTTACATTCCTTTACTTTTCCATGCTCTAAAACCAGCCACTTCAAGAAACAAATTCAGAACCAACTGGTTATTTTGTATGAAGCATCTCAGTTCATCAGGCACATCTTAAATTAGATAATGACTTCAAAAAACCATCTTAATCCCTCATATTTAGCAGGTTTAATCGCTACTAAATAAATGTATATGTGGAATGCTGTAATATTTGGCAACAGTGAATGACATTTCCTGAACCCCATTTCTCTACATATATTGCACTAAACCCAGCCATTGAAAATACATATGCATTTTGCCATTTAACCTGAGGTCGAAGCCCTTAATGAAATACTGTATAAAATGACCCAGGGGAAGTCATTATCTCCAGCTAACAAAATTAATATCTTGCTAAAATGGCACTCTTGATATCTTATAAGCATGGAGATATATAAACTATCAGATCTCAACAAAATTAAGCATCAGTTTAAATGAAAAAAACATATTTAATACCTTGCTTAGCTCTCTCGTTTGAATTAATGGGGCTACAAACTTCTTATCCTTTTATTGAAGCACATCCATCAAAATGGATTAAAAGTTTCCATATGAAACAAGTTAACATAAACAAATTATTATTATTTAAATATAGCATGTTACTTTTGAGAAGTACTTTTATCATGTTTTCTAATAAGGTTCATAAGATTATCCCCAGTTAGAAGATCCTTCTGATGTTCATTGCTCTTCAGCTGTTCTTTCCGCTTTTGGTCATGTAAATATGGAGAATTTAATAACTGAGGTGGGAGAATGGTGCCAGTTGGTTTAACTCGCTTTACCACATCCCAGAAAAGTTTCTTGCTGTTATTATTAATAAATGTAATTGCAGTTCCACTGTGACCCAGCCGACCAGCTCTTCCAATCTAAAAAAGGAAAAATAATGATACTTAAAATCAATGATAAATGTTACAAGTAACTTATACAGATAATCCTCAATTTACATTCACAATTCTAACCAGAATTTCCATTGCAAGTCAGTGTGATTGTAAAGCAAGTCATCACACAACTGAATCTGAATATTACAAACATTGTTATCATAAAAATTCAAGCAAAGCACCGCAGTCGGTAACTGAATCATTCAATTGTGAATTTTTAAGGATTTTTTAATTGCTTTTTCATTTTATAACATCAATCGTAAATTACGGAAAAGAAGCGTAGAGAAACTTGATCTAACAAATTCTATTAGCAGTAAACACTTACAGGTTAGTATGGGCTTATCTACATTTACAGAATTGTCACATCTATCATATCTATATATTCCATTAATTACTTTAACCATTCATATGTAGCAATTTACACTCCTATGACCTATAACCACAGACTGTGAACTATCAGTATAAATGGTCAATTATTTGAGTATGTGTTATTTATTCGTGGAGTAAGTATTACATCCCATATGAAAACACAATTCTTATTTGGTACCATTGATAGTTCCTTGTATGCTTGTATGCTTTCAATTAAATTCTTATGTTATTTGTACACCGCCCTGAGTCCTTCGGGAGAAGGGCGGTATATAAATCTAAATAAATAAATAAATAATTGTGAAATTAATCATATGACTGTTAATCAAATTGGGCTTCCCCAAATGACTTCTGCCTTTGCATGAGATCATGGCCCCCAGAACCTTTCACTCTTGGTGTACGAAAAATGGTTCCAAGCAACTGGACCCTGGTAACAAAATCATGTTTGCAAACGTGTGGAAACGCTTGGAAATGCTTTTCACGGCAAGAGTGAAAGGTTCTGGGGGCCATGACCTCGCACGAAGCCGAGCAGAGTGCATGCCTCCCGCTCTCCCTCTGCTCTCAGCACTTCATGTTTGGAGTGTCGGGAGCAAAGAAATCACGGCAGAGAGAAGACAGTGTGCTAGATCTTTGCAAGTTAAGTAAAACCTGGTGCAGCAGGATGGGAGAGGAATAGGCAGGGCGAACGTTGCAGTGCCTTTTTGGTCATTCATAAGGGTGAACGATCACAGTGTTGCTGCAACATTTATAGTCTCGAGACTGTGTTGTAAATACTTGAGAGAGGTTAATGCGTAACTTTAAACAGTCACTAAGTAAACTGTCATAACGCGTGGATTACCTGTATCACACTATACCTTTTAAATCAGAAAGAATATTTACCTGGTGCACGTACTCATCCATGCTAGATGGCATGTCAAAATTCACCACTAGCTTAATATTGACAAGGTCAAGTCCACGCCCAAGGACTCCAGTGCTTACCACAACTTCATATTTCCCTTGCAATAATCCCTAGCACAAGGGAAATAAAAACATTGTTTTCATCTTTAGAAATATACTTTTCAAAATTACAAAGGCATCAGCAAAAATCCTGAATACATTTCAAAGGAAATGAAAACAATAGCTGAACAATAATTTAACAAAGCTGAAAGCATTTTCCCTGTGAGGCATTTCCCGTGAACTTAAATTTCCAAATCTAATTCCCTTTAGCCAGCATGATGAATCTTCAAATATCTTTCATGTTATGAAAATAACTTTCATCTAAAAGGAAACTCACTAAGGGGTCAAATCTCAAATTGCACTCTACTGAGCAGTTGTCTATTGTTTCTAGAGGAACAGTTCTCAAATATTTTGAATTTAAGACCTCTCTACATTCTTAAAAATGACTGAGGACCCCTGAGAACTTTAGTTTATATGGGTAAAACTGTATTGATACTTACTCTATTAGAAATTAAAACTGAGAAATTTTGAAATACTTGACTTTGCTGACCCCTTACAATGTCTTAGGAAATCTCACACTTTGGGAATCCCTGGTTTATAGTTCTTTAACCACAGATTTGGCTAATTTCTAGATAGACCCCAGATATTTACAAACCTGCAATACTGCAGTTCTTTCTGACTGTGATTTCTCAGCATGCATCGATGTTGTCTGTAAACCTGTGATTTTATGAACAGCATTACTCAGAAGATCAGCACCCAACTTACATTCCACAAATACCAGTACCGGAGGCTTAAAGAGTTTCCTATCCTGAAAAAGAAGGGGGGGAAACGGAAACCACAGTAAATATAAGGCAAAAACTGGAAGATTTAAGTATGTACCAAAAAAAGGCAAATAAAATAGTGTAAAATTTAGTAGTAAATAAAGCAAAATAATTATCCAACTATTATACGATGTTTCCTATAGTTTTTCAAATAGTAAAAAGAATGCAAATATCAGTTTCTTACTAGTACTTTAAAATGTTTTTAACAGCATGAGGATTTAAGTAATCTGTTCAAACCAAAAGAGCTTTTTAAATTCTCACAGCCCAAAAGTTATGCGTTTTTATTTTTCATCAAGGAAGACACCACAATAGAAAGTATTTTAATACTCTTGTGAAAAGGTATATACAATATAACATGGTATGGTTTCTATTCAAACATACCTAAAATGTCTTGGAGTATGGCTAGAATTCTTTGAATATTAGCTGTTACTTAATTTAAATAGCTTCCACTATCACAGGTTCAAATACACACAGTTTCCTCAAAAGTAAGACCAGGTCTTATATTTTTTTGCTACAAAAGGTGCGTTAGGATTTATTTTCAGGCTAGGACTTATTTTCGGGGAAATACAGTACTAAATGCATTATCTGGCTGACGATCTTAACTTAGGCTTATATTTGAGGTAGGGCTTATATTACGAGCATCCTGAAAAATGATTTATTTACTGGTTAGGTCAGGGGAAAAGGGTATTTACAAGTCAATATATTCAATAAGACTGATACTATCAACTTTCAGCAAAGAAGTTGTCCAAGAGGAAGGGGTTTATGGTTTTAATGGTTACATTTCCAGGAAAAGAACTGATTATAGCAACGGTTCTAAGCTCATTTTCTCCCAACGATCTATGGTCGATGAAAAGAAACAAAGACTTGTTTTCCCATGAGGATACTAACATTTAATATTTCAAAAAGCTTTTTCTTTTTGGAAGGCTCTTCTATCCACAAAATAATCTGGCGAACATTGGAACACGGCAGATTCTTTTCTCCAACTGTGATTTTCACAGGATTCTGCAGAAGTTGGCTTGTCAGCTGTTCAATGCTTAAAGGCATTGTGGCTGACACCAAGATGGTTTGATGATCATTGGGAATATTTTCCAAAATTTCTAACACCTGCTGCTGGAAGCCCATCTTTAGCATGGTATCAACCTATTTGAAAAAAAGAAATGGATTAATTAGTTTTTTTTCTTTTTAAAGATGAGTGAAAACAGTTTTTTACATTATCAACATCTAACTGGACTTTCGGATCATCACTTCTGAATGGTTTACAACATCAGCATATTGCCCCCAACAATCTGGGTCCTTATTTTACCAATCTCTGATGGATGGAAGGCTGAGTTAACTTTGAGCTGATCAGAATCGAACTGCTGGCAGTCGGCAGAGTTAGCCTGCAATACTGCATTCTAACCACTGTGCCATCACAGCTCATGCATAAACTACAGTATTAAAACTGTAATATTTTGCCCACTGTGGTCTACAATGCTTAGTTATCATACAGAAAAAGAGTCGTTTAACCTCTCCCTTCAAAATAGAAGAGTTATTACACTACTTTCTATCCACATATTTTTAAACAACAATATACACTTACCTCATCAACAACAGCAATTTTAATATTATGAAGTTGAATAGAGGATTGCTTTAGAATTTCTCGGAGTCTTCCAGGTGTTGCTATGATTACCTAAAATAAAAGCAGGAAATGCAAACAATAGAAAATAAATGCTTTCTTATTACAAATTCCAACAAAGTATTAAACCAAATGTCCCAGGTGAGAAGAAGTTTAAAGTTGACAATTTTTTGCCCAGGAGTCAAATCAAGAACAACTTAAGAACTATCACAAATGTTCTAGAATATTATGAGATACATCCAGAAAAGCAAATGGTATTAGTGTTTCTAGATGCACAAAAAGTCTTCAATAACCTATCATGGCAATTTTTGAACCAACAATTAGAAATAAATATGATTGAAGTGCTATGTCAGAACCAAAATGCAAAAATAAATGTTGATCAAGACTATACAGAAAGGTTTGAAATAAAAAAGGAACAAGGCAAGGTTGCACTCTATCTCCCCTTCTCTTTATCCTAATTGTGGAGGTACTTAATAGCAACATAACAGCGGCCCAGGAAATTAAAGGCCTAAAAGTAAAAGGAAAAAATTCTAAACTACAAACCTTTGCAAACAACCTAACATTCATAATAGAAGACTCGAAAGAGATGATTTTGAAACTGTTACGGAAAATTGTTGACTATGGGAAGGTAGCAGGTCTTAAAATAAATAAAGAAAAAACCAAAATTATAGTTAAAAATTTGACAAAAGAGCAGGAAGCACAATTCCAAGAATTAATTGAAATAAAGATTGTGAAAAGAGTACAACATTTAGGGATTTACCTTACAGCTAGAAAGCTCAACGTTAAAAGAAGATAATTACATAAACAAAATAAATAAATAAACTCAAAATCAGATTTTGAAAAACTGAAATTTCTAAGGCTATTCCTAATGGAAAGAATAGCTGTCATCAAAATGAACATCTTACCAAAGCTCATTTTTTTGTTTCAAACAATACCAATTAAACTAGGAAATAATTTTTTCAAAGATCTAGACACACTAATGCGTAAATTTATCTGGCAGGGGAAAAAAACGAGAATTAAATTGAAACTATTATAGGAGGCTCGGAAAAATGATGGATTGGGATTACCTAATTGGAAACTATATTATGAAGCAGCAGTCTTAGGGTAGATTAAAGAATGGGTAATATTAAAGAAAATAGAATACTACAACATGATCTGCGATTAGGATGACATGCCTACCTGTGGTACAAAAAACACAGAATTCACAGCTACTTCAAAAATCACTACACAAGAAACTCTCTAACAACGGTATGGGAAAGAGTAAAAAAAAAGACTTATTTGAAAAATCCAAAATGGGTTCCTAAGATGGAAGCATTTACGCTTCCAACCTGAAAAAATTATAACATATAAGGACATATTAGACAGAGAAGGGAAATTAAAACCGAGGGAGGAATTAAACAATCAAGGAATAGACCTTACCTGATGGACATACACGCAAATTAAATCAAGATTTGATCAAGATAGATTACAATATGATATATATAAAGAACAACCAGAATTTAATAAAATACTTCTAAATTCAGACAAAAAAGTAATAAAAAGAATATATAACGTGCTATTGAATTTAGAAATGGAAGAAGAGAAAGTAAAGGAAACAATGATAAATTGGGCAATAAACTTTGAATACACAATAGAATTAGACGACTGGCAAAAACGTTGGGAGTGAAATTATAAGATAATCCTCTCAACAGCCTATAAGAAAAACCTTTACAAAATGATCTACAGATGGCATGTAATGCCAGAAAAAATAGCAAGAATAGCTAAAAATAAGGCAGACAAGTGCTGGAAGTGTTGGAACATACTACCACATGTGGTGGACATGCCATCCTGCAAAAAAAAATACTGGACAAAAATCCATAAATGGCTAAAAGAAATATTGGGTATAGAAATTGAAATTAAACCGGAAATATTCCTACTGGGTATAATTAAAGGAAAAGTAAACAAACAAGATATATATTTAATGGTACACATATTGACTGGCTAGATTGACTTTTGCTAAGAACTGGAAAAATGATGTTGCCACAGGAACAAGAAATTCTAAGGAAAATAATGAATTGTGCAGAGTTAGATAGACTGACAATGAGGTTAAAGAACAAAGAGGAAACAGTTTATTATGAGACTTTGCAAGTTTTTGCAAATGGTTGGAAAACAAACAAGGAAATAGAAGTGAAAGATTCAATAAGTGACTAACAGACGAATACACCCCAAAATTACTAAGAACTCAAAACACATATACACATAAAGGGGGATGGAAAGAACAAATAGGTCAAATAGGAAGATAGAAGAGAAAGATGAGAGAAAGAAGTAGAGAAGGGAAGATAAGGGGGGATGGAAATAAAGGAAGAAGGAGTGAGAGAAAGAAAGTGAGTAAACGTAGAAGGTGGAAGAGAGGATTTAGAGAAGGAAAGAAGAGGGGGGGTAGGTAAAGGGAAGAAGGACGGGTAGAACAAGAATGAAAACTGGCCAAAACTAGATAGAAACAAAGCATAAATAGGGGGAAACAGAAGAACAAGAAAAATGAGGAAGGCAGTCCCAGAAAGAAAAAGAGAAGTAGGGAAAGTTAGAGGTATGAAGACTAAAAACAAATCACAAGCTAGATTGAAATTGAAATAGAAGATAAACTGAGTGGCCAGGGAAGGATCAGTTGAAAAGAGTGAGGTAGAGAAAGAGGGTTTAAGGAAGGTTAAGGAAGGAGAGTAGGAAAGGTTAAGAAAGGGGAGAAAGGAGAGAGAGAGTGAGCGGAGAGAAAGAGGAAGACAGAAGGAGAGAGAGTAAGTGGGGGAACGCTAGGTTAGAGATGGAAGGAAGGAAGGTAAGGAAAGAATGGAGGGAAAGGTAAGGGAAATAGCGAAATAAAACAAGGAAGGATATATGTAAGAACATAGTAGAGGAAACAAGAATAGATTGGAAGGAAGGTAGGAAAGAAGGATGTAAGGGAAAGAGAAAGGAAAAGGAAGATGAGGAGGAAGAAACGAGGTAAGGAAGGAAAGAGGATAATTTAAAGAAATAGGTAAAAAAGGAAATAAAAGGAGAAGAAGAAAAGAAGCAGAAATCCAGGTGAAAGTAGACAAAGATGGAGGTAAGAGAGGAAGGAGAAAAATATTTAAGAAAGTAAGAGAAAGGTAGGAAGAAGAAAGAAAGAGGAAAAAGTGAGAAAAGGAATAAATAGATACCAAATCATAAGTGACTACAGGAAAGTTATAAGATATAAAAAGGAAGATATAGTTGTGAGCGAAATAAACAACTTTTGCTAAATGGAAGATTGAGCAAGGACTAAAAGGATAGAGAAGAATTGAACAGATCAAGACTAAACCATATATGTTCAAAAGGGTTTGATATACTTACATTATTGTATTTGAAAGGTATCTATATAATGGGTAGAATGATATATAAAATATTTGACATGAAAATAACACTGCGATCTCGTAAGGCTATGGAAACAGTACACAACCAACTTGTAAATTCCTAACAATTACCCCAGATTTGGGGGTTCTTAACCCAAAGTACTGTGAAGTAACTTGAAACTGCAGTTAAAAATGGAACTCATAAAGTCAAAGTCACTTGATAAAGTCAAAAATATTTATGATCAAGGAAATTGTATTGTATATACATAGAATATAAGAAACCACTAGTTGAAAGTAATATATGTACTACTGATCCTTCTTGTTTTTCTTCATTCTGTAAATTGTTTAGTTAATTAAAAACCAATAAAATATAAAAGGGCATCACCATGTGACCTGACTTGATTTTATAACCGTTTTTATAATCATAAAAGTGAATTACCACAGTTATTAAGTGTGCAACATGATTGTGGTAGTTAGGTGAATCTATTCTCATGAATGGGCATCTTTTGCCGGAATCGAGAAAAAATGCTGTAAACTGGCAAAAAAGTCACAAACCATGGTCACATGACCATGGAACACTGTAACCTACCATAAATGTGACCCAGTTACTGAATATCCAAATGCAATCATGTCACACGGGGTGAGGTGGGGACATCATAACTTCAAGGACAGGTCCATCATAACTTTGACTGGTTATTAAACAATCAGTGACTAAGCCAGGACTACCTGTATTGACAAGATTACTTTTAGCATTCACTGCAAGAGAGTTCACTAACTTTAAAATCTATTTAATAAAACCCTACTAAGTAAAAAACATGACACATATAGATTTCCCAATAGGGTTATAAAACTTCCCAGTTATGATTATGTTACAATTTATGATGCTAGAGGAGTTAATTTATAATGGAACTTACCTAGAAGCATACGAGACAATACAATAATTTGTATCAGCAGAATATAGCAATAAGCAGTTTACAGAGTACAATCATTAGACAATTTACAGGTGCTAGTTATGAAGCATTTGCAATTTATTTATTAATCAAATTTATATAGTGGCCAAACTCACTGGAAATAATTATGGGTGATGTACAACTATCAAATAAAACCACAATATAAAAACAATCTTACAAAAATATAGGCAATCATTAATAAAAACAATTCAAATCATTACAAAAAATTAGGAGATACAAACTATATATGCAGAGAGAGATAATAGCAATCATATGACACCTACATAGGGAAGGCACCTAAAAATGTAGCCAGTTTCCTGGGACTCTGAAGCTAGGGACTTAAACCAAGTCTTGGGAAATTTCCAGAACATTTAAAAGTATGGAGCTAATCTAAATTAGGGGTGTGGGAATTTTCCATAAGGTGGGTGCCACAACAGAGAAGGCCCAACATGTAGGTCTCTCGTAGGTGGAATCTATGCCCACTCAGGTGGATCTAATGGGATGGGCTAATGTAATTGGGGGGTGGCAGCCCCCCAAATAACCTAACCTCAGGCCAATGAAGGGTTTTAAAGGTAAAAATTGGCACCTTAAATTGGACATGAAAACAAACTGACAACCGAAGCAGTTGGTGCAGCAGTTGGTGACACAAGCTGTTTTGGTGGCACACAGTATTCTGCACTATATCAGAAGATTTAGAGGATACTAGCTGACCCGGCCACGCGTTGCTGTGGCCCAGTTTGCGGCTGTTTGAATAGGCTGGGGCGGAAATGCAATCTCTCCCCAAATCCAGACACTCTCTCTCTCCTCTCACTCTCTCTCTCTCCTCCTCTCACTCTCTCTACCCCCCTCTCTCCCCTCTAACTATCTT
>JANHFO010000780.1:523224-533554 GCA_032468095.1 Pareas carinatus
CCCTCTAATTCACCCTGCTGGGGCTTCAAAGAGTCTGGAGATAGATCCTGTTCACGTTGCGATCCACAATCGCGACAGTATGGTTGTGAGAGTTGGGCTATAAGGAAGGCTGAACATCAAAGAATCAATGCCTTTGAGTTGTGGTGCTGGAGAAGACTCATGAGAGTCCCTTGGACTGCAAAGTGATCAAATCAGTCAATTCTGTAAGAAATCTACTCTTGACGGTCCATTAGAAGGACAAATGATGAAGCTGAGGCTCAGGTATTTTGGTCATCTAATGAGAAGAGAATTAGAAAATGCTGTGATGCTGGGAAAGAAGGGAGGCCAAAGGAGAAGGGGGTGGCAGAGAATCAGATGACTGTATGATGTCACCGATGCAGCAGGCATGAGTTTCGGTAGACTGCAGGAGGCTGTCAGAGACAGAGATGCCTGGTGGGCTATGGTTTATGGGGTCACAAAGAGCCAGACACGACTTAGCGACTGAACAACAAAGATCTATGAAGATTCTCAATTATCAGATCATGGCTGTTCCAAAGGTGCTTTTTCATGGAAGTAGAAGAAACTACTAACTCCTCCACAGGAATTCCATTCACTCACTGGTATAGGTATATGAATGATACTTGGGTCAAGATTAAAACAGAGGAAATAGAAGCCTTCAACAAACACATTAATTCTGTGGACAGATATGTTAAGTTCACATGGAAAGATGTAAAGGAAAATAGTCTGGCTTTCCTGGACTGTGCAGTACACATTAGGGAAGACAGAAGACTCAACATTGAAGTTTATGGAAACCCTCCCACATTGATTAGTATTTACATTTTGATTCTCAAAACCTCCTGGAGCAAAACTAGAAGTAATCAGGACCCTATACTACTGTACTAAAAGTTTCCCTATCAGCAAAGACGGAAAAGAAAGGGAATGAAAACAAATCATGGAAGACATCAGAAATTGTAGATACATGTTCTGATGTCTTCCTTGATTTGTTTTTATTCCTTTTCCTAAGTGGGCCTTCATCAAATCCATAAAAGATCCAACAGGAGCTCCTTCATAACAGACAAAGAAGACAAGAACAAATGGAGCAATGTTCTTATTGCAGGAATATCTGAAAAGCTCAGGATAATTTTTGACTGATACAACACAAGTACACACTTGAAACTGTAGAATATATTAAGGCAAAAGCTTGTCAATCCCAAGGACAAACACCCAGACACAAACTGAGCACTGTGATAGAGTATATGCTGTGGTATATGTTGTGCATCTGCAGTGCAGATCTGTACATTGGGGAAACAAAACAACAACTTCACAAGTGCATGGCAGAAGACAAAAGAACAAACCCAGGACAAGATTCAGTAGTCCATCTGCATCTGGAAGACAGCAAAGTTCACACTCTGAAAAGAGAGGACCACTATGTTAAAATTGAACATCCCTCTCTCAGAAAAAGAGACACACAACACCACCTATCTCCTGTTTACAACATAGTCCTTTTAGCTGTTTCAAGAACATTCCACATCTATTTGTGCTCTGATTAAGGTGACTCTGGGGATGCTAATAAGCCCCCAAATGGCCACAACAATTCTCAGAGAGACTCTCAGATAGCTAGCAATGGATCCTCAGAGTGCTAACAACCAGATAACTGTGAAGAATGTAAAATCTTCCATGTCCTACCAGTCAATTAGAACTGAAGAAGCTTTAGATTGGGATATTTTTAAAGAAAAAAAATTGGGGAATGATGTCCCAAAGCAGTTATGTATTGCGGAAACTACATCTGTCAATTCCAGGAATAGATATTATGTGACAGCAGCTGGTCAATCTCAGCAATTTAAAAAAAAATCTAATTAGAGTGACTCCTCAACTCTTATCTAAACGGGAGACTTCTAAAAAATCCCAGGGCTTTAGATTACACCAGGAAGTTGAACCAATGTGCAAGACATTGGTAAGAGGATCTGGCTCTATACTGTTGCTCAAATTGCTGCTCCTCCTGCAGTTTTCTGTGAAGTTATTGGAAAAAAAGAGTCCCTCCAGATATTATTCCGCTAGTTGTTACTGACTATAGTGGGTAGTACTCATCCCCATTTCAAGGTCCTTGAGCCAGCACTGTCCAGAGACATTTGTGACCAGCATGATGTCATGGAGTGCTGTTACCTTCCCACTGAAGTGGTACCTATTTATCTACTTGCATTTGCATGGTTTTGAAGTGCTACATTGGCAGGAGCTGGGGTAAGGATGGGGCCTTACCCTATGGTGTGATTTTCCGCCTGAAAATCCAGCAACTTAATTGCTGAGGCAATGTGCCATCCAGAGTCAGTGAAAGATGATCTCAATTCAAAAGAGATTTTACCTTTACTATAGTATTTTAGAAAATGCCTTGAAATTATTAGAGGAGTCTTTCAGACCCAGGTAAGCCTTCTAGTAAGTGAACATTTCACAAGTTATTTTCATTTTGTTGTATTTATTTATTTATTTAACACATTTATATACTTGCCCATCTGACTCTCTCTCTCCCTCTCTTGCAGGGGTGTGTGTGTGGGGGGGATTGGTCCTCAGTATTGGGTTATTAAGATGAGTTTTCAAAATGAGCAATAGACATGGAATATCACCGGAATTATTTTTATGGTCCAACAATGCATCAGGAAATACACTGATGCAGTTGAAATCTGAAATGAAAATAAGATTCTTTCCCAGTTTATCTCTGGCTTCTTTTGCAGTGCGCTTCCATCCATATCCTCTGGGCAATCTGCAAATAAGTCCAACCCTGACAAATGGAAAAGAAGATAGAGAGAGTTGGGGTGGAGAGAGAGAGAAGCACAATGCACATGATTAACTTTGGCAGATGTGCATGATTAACTCCATCAGAAATAAAGGCATGCATGACTGGTTGCTATCAACATCACTAAAAATGCAGTGCACATTTTGCCAACACATTTACTTTCTTGTGATGATAAATGATATTTCCTCTTTGTTTACTATACATTTTCCTTCTAATGTGTTAACATGGATGCATCAAAAAAAATTAATTACATTCTGACAGGCCATCAAACATAACAGCTATAGCATCAACAGCTGAATGCCTGCAAACAGACAGCTTAGATTTCCCCTTCTCTTTTTACATCCTTAAAGTATTTGTCTAAAATGTTTTTAAAAGATAACTGTTTAGATTCAATGTAATCTTGTATTTTAATGTATACATATATTTTTGAAGGCAAAATAGGAGAAGGGGAAAAAGATTATTCCACAAACATATCACAAGGAGATCAAGTTTGATTGACAAATAATTGAGTGGCTTGCTACAGTGACTTTGTCTAGGGAAAACATTGCTCCTGACAGCACATTGGGGGTGTGGGAGGTAGATTTTAATTCACCTGAGGTGGGATAGTTTCAAGGCAAGACTTTATTTCAATTTAAAGTTCTTTGCTGTGTCACACATTTACCAATACATCTATCATTTATCTATATATATCTATATCATCTACATAGCTATATCGGCTATATCTATTATTTTTCTATGACTGTGTCTATCTCTATATATCTATAGAATTTCTTCATATCTGGTTGTTGTGGTTAAAGTCAAGTGGTTGACCATGTTGATTTGACAAACAATTTGACCTTGATCAAGATCTTTAATCACGCTGTTGTAGCCACCATCTTGATTTTATTTATTTTTTAAAAAGGAAGCTATTATCAAGCTATCCTTGATAATGAGAGGGCAGAGACCTATTTTTTCTTGAGTACTATTCCAGAAATGGATCAAAATCAACTATCCCTAGACTGGTGTTTCTCAATCCTGTCAGTTTAAAGATGTGTAGCCTTACGCTCCCAGAATTCTCAAGCCATTCCACACACCTAAAAGCTGTCAAGGCTGAAAAAATTTTGTCCTATGCTAAGACAAGGTATAACAGAATGACAGAGTTGTAAAAGACTTCAGATGTCTTCTAGTACTACCCCCTCTCTAGCAGGAGACCCTATACCATTTTACTTATACAATACATGCAGTTGTAGAGTTTATTTCTTGAGATGAAGACCAGGCCATTCAATACCTTACTCTGCCCTAATTTCTAGTGTTTTAAAAGTGCAAACAACATTGGAAGAAAAAATGTTTAAAGAAAAAAAATCTTTAAAACCACCTACTGGTTGCATTCAACATTAAAAACCTCAAACTGAGCTTGGCTCTAATTACGTCAATCTTGTTTTTCAGCAACAAGATGAAAGCATTATGCCAGAGTTTTGCTCTCAGATGTTTTCTTGACTTTATATTCTAGTATAGAGCCCTGGGATTTCCTGTCTTTTCCATCCAAATATTGCCCAGATCTGAATTTGCTTAGCTTTTTATCTTCTGCTAAGGTGCTGAATCATTGTCTAAAATGGTGGAATTTTTTAAAATACCATTAGACTCCCTTTTTGGATTAAAAGATTGCCTGAAGACTTGGGTCTCAGATTCACTTCACAGGTAATTAGAATGCTCAGACAGAGTCCTCTTTTCAAATTAGAATGTTGAACTATACTTTCTATACCTTTGAATGGACTTAGTTGATTTGAGTACCTCTACATATAGACAAAAAAGCATCAATTCACAAATTGTTTTCGAACTCTTAATGACCTAATTGAACAATTTGATTTGGGTATCCAAAGTGAACTAGACCATTTTTTGAATCAAAACAGATTTTTTTCTTCTCCAAATTGGTTTAGAACAGTGGTCACCAACTGTGAACCAAGGCCCACCAGTGAGTTGTGTTATGGTTGCTTTAAAAGACCTAACTGTTGGATTACAATATATGGAAGTAGACCATGATGAGTCATGGCAATTACTAAGACCAGGATCCTGTTTGCTATAAAGCAGGAAGTCAGAAAGCGGCACTCTCTCTCCATTGATGCTCTTACGTTCCAGAGTTGCTGTTTAGATACCTGATTATCCTGGTTAGTTCATGCTCTATTGAATGCTTGGCTGTGTATGACTATTAGACTGTTAACTGACTTTGAAGATTGTGCCTATATCCTGTATATACAGACCTTTTATACCATTATATTCTGTGTGTGTGTGACACTGAGTTCATCGCTTCATCCTTGCGCACTGCCTTCTGTATTTGCACTGTCCTTGCAAACAAGGAAGCTCTGCTTATACCTAACAAAGGTCCTGCCTCTTCAGACATGATCCTTTCATCACAGCACTTATGATGTTTCATTTGGGTCATCAGGCCTTGCATCTATTTGTTGCATTGCTTGCATTTTGCACGCATACCTGCTTTACGCATAGGTAGAGAAACTTCATTAAAATATTCCCAAACTGGGTCTCTTTTATGCCCTGCTCCTGCTGCCATTTTGCTCCTCAAGGGAGGAATAAAGCACCTCAAGTGACATGCATAAAGATCACAAGGTTTATAAGCTGCTTAAAGGGTTTCACTTTCATTTTTACTGCTTGCCCTTCCTCCTTAAAGCCTGATACAGACGCATTTCTTTTCAAACAATCATAGAGTTTGTAGTGTACATAGCTTTGCAAAACAATGGGATTAAGGAATATTCCAGAACTTTGTTTTATCTCATGGTTATTGTGAAATTGTGTAAATGCATCAATGCAGTGCATGTTATCTCAGCTTGCAGAGCTTGGATTTATTGAGCCTACCAAAAATGCAAATATTGCAGAATATACAGCCTTATGCTACATAACAACTCCATTTCATGCTGAATAAACTAAATTATTAATGCATCTGAAATAGAAAATGATCTTTAGATAGATTTTTACTCCAAAAAGTATTTTATTAAAATAAATTTGATAAAAATAAAAAAAATCTGGTTTTTTTTAAAAAGAAGCATTGATTTTTATTCACTCTGATTTAAATCAAACCTTTTCACTAGTGATTTAAATTGTGATTTAAATCAACATGATTTAAATCAAATTCATCCTGGGTGCAACTGCTATAAATACATTTCAGTTGCCCAGTTTTGATCAAGTGACCATGGAGATGCTGCAATGATCATAAGTTAAAATCAGTTATAAGTCACTTTCTTCAGTGCCATTATAACTTCAAATGATCACTAAGGGTTTTAAGTCAAGGACTGCCTGTAACTTGTTTTTGTTTTAAAGTGTAATGGAAGCATAAGCATCATTTTAATCTACACAGCAATATCCATAATAACAAACTGAGATATCAGAATGACATCATTCAGATATGATGTAGGGCCCCAATATTTGTAACAAGTATGTGTCCTGCAGAATTTGCATTATTATATTATTGTACACCTGCCATCCTTTGCTCACTCATTGATTCCTGTGTGGGGCACTCATTGTTGGGGGCAATGTGCCGATTTCTGTAAACTGCTTAGAGAGGGCTATAAAGCACTGTGAAGCAGTATATAAGTCTAAATAATAAAGTTACAAAGGCACTGAAAAAGGTGAGTTATGGTCATTTTTCACACGTGCAACCGTTGCAACATCCTCATGATCCTGTGATCAAAATTTGCATACGTGGCAACTGACTCATATTTATGACGGTTGCAGTGTTCCAGGGTCATGCGATCACCTTTTGCGATCTCGTGACATGTAAAGTCAGTGGGGAAGCCAGATTCACTTAACAGCTGTTCTAGGAAAGGTCGTAAAATGGGGCAAAATTCACTTAGCAAATGTCTCACTTAGCAACAGAAATTTTGGGCTCAATTGTGGTTGCAAGTCAAGGACTTACCTGTAATGGTGTGCATCATCCTAACATTACTGTGATATATTACAGATGTCTGTGCAAAGTATGCAGGAATATGCTCTGAATGAGATCCTTTAAATAATTAGTGTGCTCTTTTGACTACCATGGATCTTAAAATTTCTCCAGAGTTTACTAGCGGAACCCATAATCTTTTTCTTTTAAAGCATTCAGGGAGGTACATGATATATATAATCTGCTTCTCCATGTAAAGTAGGCTAAGTAGAGTAAAATCAAAAGATAGACATAAGCAATAATTAACTTTTAATTATTAGGCACCCAGAGCCAGTGGTATGGTGTCCTGAATAAGGTGTTGCACTGGTAATGGGAGAGGCAGTTTTTGTTCTCCTTCAGCTAGAGAGGCTCACTAGGTGAAGTTAGGCTAATCATGTTTAGCTCAAATACCTGTCAGGATTATTGAAATGGAGAAGACTCAGGAGAAGGAAACAGTATGTATGCCATCTCAAGCTCCAGAATGAAAAGTAGTATGTAATTCTTATAAATAAAATAAAAGTATAATGAAACCGGAGCATTTGATCTATTCTGAATGATCAGACTGATGCTCCAATTTCCTATGTAATTTCTGTATTGGTCCAGTATGGAAGTATCCTAATACGATAAGGTTACTGCCCTTAAAATAAGTTTGAATATTTGTATTTGGTTTCAATCTGGCAGCTGTATTCATCTTTGGAATTATCCACAGAGATATTTAGAATTTTTATAGTACAGCAGACTTACTAATTACTCGTTTTATTTCTGGGTTGAATGTGATATGTTCCTATCCTAAGAGTGGTATATAGCTTGGATCTTAAATGCTTAGGGGAAGACTTTGTTCCCTCTCTGTGTTACTAAATCACAACATATAATACAGCAGCAGCATGCTACATTGCCAAATGCTACAAGTAAATCTTTTGCAGTGACTCTAAATAGGACTGAGAGTAGAAAATGTGCTGAAAATTAATGTTTCTTCAAACTTCACTTGTCTACTGAAAGTGTTCATTTCTATTTGTTAGTTTTTTTCCTTGCCATTTTTTTCCCCAGGATCTCAAGGTGACGTATGTAGCATTCCTTCCTCCATTTTCCCCCAATAACAAGCATCCCGTGAAGCACATTGGATTACATAGTGAGTTTCCATTGCAGAGAATGGACTTTAAACTAGGTCCCCTGAGCCCTAATCTGTACCTTAACCCACTGTTTCTCAACCTTGACAACTTTAAGATGTGAAGACTTCAACTGCTGCCTGGGGAATTCTGGAATTTGAAATCTGCACATACGGAAGTTGCTACGATTAAGAAACACCGCCTTAATCATTATGGTACACTGGAACAAGTGTTGGATACCCTGTAGATAAATTTTAGTTCGGGCTTCCTTATTTTTGTCTATTTTTATATTTGGATCCATCCTTATGTAGGATATTGTATGTTGAAAAATACAGCCTGCCCTATACCATTTCAGAGAAGTGGCTGTCCAGTCTTTTCTTAAAAACCTCCAGTGATGAAGCACCCACAGCTTTTGAAGGCAAGCTGTTCCACTGGTTAATTGTCCTCACTGTTAGGAATTTTCTCTGTAATTCCAAGTTGCTTCTCTCCTTGATTAGCTTCCATTCATTGTTTCTTATCTTGCCTTCTGTTTCTTTGGAAAATAAGTTGACTCTCTCTTCTTTGTGGCAGCCCCTCAAATACTGAAATACATTGGGGTGGTATAATTAGAATGTAAATTGAGATGACAGCGAAAAATACCCTTCAATTAATTTTACTTGCCTTCGCGAGCAATTTGTATGGCCGTTCAAAGACCTGTGTTTGCTTTGCACTTGGGAACATCTTGTACTATATAGAGCAGACAAATAAGGGAATTGTTGCAGCATCAGCACTGTCATTACAGAAAAGGAGCTCGACTGAAGGTTACAAGGTTGAGGCAGGAAGAGACTGGAGTTGGTGCATCGCATCTGGAGAGAAAAAATGCCTAAAAAGAAAATAGCAAACTGTCCATCAAGGTATTACAGTAATGTTTGCAATGCAAACCTTGATTTTCTTTATGCCACAGGATTTTTCTGAAAGTAGGAGGTTTGGACTGTCCTTCTATAATCAAGACATAGTCTTCCTGTGGTTAGTGCCATCTGAAAATGGAGCACAAATCACTTCCTGATGTTATCGTCTCATGTCTGAAATCAGCTGGGCTGATAATCATAACTTGCATTATATTTATGGTGAGCTAGATTGCCCAAACTGCTCGTTTAAACTGATTATCAACTTTATAGTCTGACTTCAAAGCTGTCTGGAATAGATGCAAAATCAGCACAGAGCATTCATTTACCAAGTTTAGTTCTGATTTCCTGGTGAACTGTGAACTTGAAGTGAGAGCTTCATAAATTCCTTTATGCTGTAAAGAAACTTACTGTAAAAAATGCCATTTTAAAAGCCTATTGTGTGTAGGCCCTGTTCTTCTGAAAATGAAACTAACAATGCCGAAGTATACAATATTCACAATGAACATGAATTAAAGATCCATATTTCAGCAAGATATTTGTTACTCATTATTCTGAACACTGGATTATTTCTTCCTTAATGCCAACTCATTAACCTAAAATCAATGGAAGGGACTTTTAAAAAAAACTCAACATGGCAATTACGGCAGAGTACATCTCTTTGTCCATTTGTGCAAAATTGACTCATAGCCCTGATGAAGTTACCTAGTTGAGTAATGAAATGTCTGCAAGAAAACAACCAAGCTAATAGAGCACCAAGGTGCCCGCACTGACCTATGTACAAAAGGGACAGAGCTTCCATCGCAATGCCAAGACCCCCATCTTGATTTTTTTACATTCTCCATGGATAGTGCTGGATAAGTTTTTCTTGAAATTGAAAAATGTTGCTGTTTTGTTGAGCCTGTTGTATTACCATAAAGCACAATTTATTTATTACAATAATTTGTACACTGTCTACTCACCAAGTTTCAAATGGCTTACAGCATAAACATTTCAAAAGCTCAGTCTTTATCAAAGCCACAGAAATGAGGCTGGAAACACAAGTGATCCAGAAATTGTCAAAACTTTATGAACATTAATATTAACTTGAGCTTAAATATAACATTTGAGCTCTTGTAGATATGACTTAATGCCAAGTATTCAAAAAGAACAAAAGTTAAAACAGCAATAAAAACCAAGGTGCCCTTTGGTTTTCATTCTATTTTGTTAAGTGAAAAATAATTTTGTGGTAATCTGTATTCCTGTTTCAAATTTAGGTTTTGTGTAATATAAACTCATCTTGTTTACCTGTACCTCTTTTATTGAGAATAGATCACCATAGTATTAATTAAAGCATTTCGGAGAAAGGAGGGGAAAGAGCTATTGCAGTATATTAAGACCCTTGCCAGTCAAATCTATATGAATGATAAAACCTTAAATCTACAGTAGTGGGATTATTTGTGAAACATGTTGAAAACAAAATACTCAAGTTCTAAATGTCTAAATTTAGCTTTGATACCAGTCCCTCTAGGTAAACCAGACCATGAATTTAATCTACAAGATCACACACCAGCAGTTTGATTATATCAACACACACCAACTATAATAGTACTAGCTGACCCGGCCACGCGTTGCCGTGGCTCAGTTTGTGGCTTTTGGAAGTGCCTGGACCGGAGATGGAATC
>JANHFO010000780.1:551981-565285 GCA_032468095.1 Pareas carinatus
TGACAATTAACTTGTTGCTTGCATCCTACAATCTATAGTAGTTGTTTTATTTAGTACCCTGGTATGACTTGTAGATTGCTTAGTTGTAATTATAACACAAAAAATGTACCTTAGGTAGGATATGATGAATGTATTTTTATGAATGTACTTTTAGGACATGATGAATGTATTTTATAATTATGATCATAACTTATCACTTGTAGCTTAAATGTACATTGAGAGCATATGTTTGGCCCCATTTTGTGTTTCCTGAGTTTTCACCAGAAACAAAATCATAATCATCATTTCTTAAAACATGCCTGATGTGATGCTATGCTTTGAACTTAGTTTCCAAATCTTTTTTAAACTGTGGTTTATATTTATGTCTGACTTTCTATCTTATCTAAGATACTAAACACTTACATATTCTGCCACAATAGAAAGAGAAAAAAATTAAGAGACTTGTGTGTACATTAAAAGACATCTACTAAATAACAAATGTGAAAAATACAGCTTTAAATAGGGTACGACTGATATTATATCCTTTGAGTGAAAAATGAAAATTATCTAACAGGCCTCTTCAGGAAACCACAGTGATACCAGATTGACTATGCATACATCCATGATGTAAATGTTGTGATTGCAGGCTTGCATCAGCAGTTGTACAGTGATGTGCAGTGATTGGCAAAGGGTTGATTACTGACTTTTTTCACACTTTAAATGTTTTCATGTTTAATGTTAATTAGATCCTTAAATTACTTAGCCAGTATTAGTGCTTAACATTGAGGAGGGAGTTATTATTTCTATATTTGGGTTGTATTTTTTAATCCATGTAACTCCATATAATTGAGGGGAAAGCTTTATATGATTTGAAAGGAAATCAGAGTAGTTTTGGAGAAGGAAATCTTGGAATTTCTCAAGGTCGCTTGATCAGTTAGTTTGGTTACCTATGGTCAGGGAACATATTGTGATAAAGTAAAAAAAATGTCATTGTAAGAGAGGTTTACCAGTACAGGAATGGAGCATTTGGAGGGCAGTGTAGCAAAGGGCAAACAATCTTGTGTTTCAGTACACAAAACAGTCTCATGTTCTGTTTGAGCAGCTAACAGCAAATAAGGAATAGCTTAATATAGTCAAGCAGTGCTATTTCTTTTTTGGTGTTACTTTTTTGAGATACTATTCAGATATTAAAAAATAGGCAGAAGGAAAACAGATAAGGAATTAGCGAAACAAACTGCAATTAGCTTGCTTATATACAAAGTAGAACATAACTTGCTCAGCAAACCATGAACAAGTAGCCTAGTTTGTGGGTACACCAAGCCGTATTCTTAATGACTCGTTAAATCCAAATCAAATCCAATCTTGTCACAAAGTCTGTCTCTTCCTCCATAGAAGTAGCAGATATGTATGACAATCATAATGCACAATTGTTCTTAAGTTGAAGAGGTACTCGGGCAACTCAATAATGGTACCAATAAAGGAGAATATTGGTAACTCATGGTTGAAATGAGGGCCATTTGGTACTCTCTGAGCTTAGTTGTGTCCTTGTCGATGTTTCATTACCCAAACTTGGTAACATCATCAGTGCTAGTCGTAGTATTGATGATGTTACATAATTTGGATAATGAAATGTCTACAAGAAAACAACTAAGCTCAGAGAACACGGAGGACCCCTCCACTCAATAATGCTTTCATTGTTATAATTGGGAAGGGACTGGTGATATCACCCAGAAATCCCACCCTGCAGCTCTGAAAGGCGCTATACTGGCTGTGCTAAATGATAAGGTAGAACCCAGTGCATTGTACAAATAAATAAAAATAGCCCGTCTAGCCTATGTTTTATTCTCTTTTCCATTTGTTGTCAGCTTGTCTGGAGATCCTACATAAATTCAGCTATTGTGCAGGTTCTGGTTTGATTACAGTCAGATTGACACTTGCTAAAGTACAGGTTACTCATTTATTTTCTACCAAATTCTTTAGATGATAGAAATAGTAAGTATGGAAATAAATGATTAAATAGGTATTTATTAATTTCATGAATCGGTGCATTAGTGGCACGTTCCTCTGTGACAATATTAAATATTGAAGATAAATATCTTCAGCCTTGTGTCCCCAGATGTATTGGACCTCATCTCCCCTAATCAGTAATATAGCTGATGGAAATGCCATCTAAGAATGAAAGGGAGTAGAAGTCTTAACAATTACTAGATAGGGAAAAGTCCCTTAGAGTGTCTACTCAGTTTCAGTGTCACTTCTAAGTATTGCTAAGCTCAAGCACTTTAAAGCTTTACAGATTAAACCCATTTAGCCTCTTAAGACTCATTTGTACCCTGGAAGAACAAAAAAAGAAAAGAGACTTGTATTGTAAACAATGTTTAAAGCCTTGGCTGCACTGTTTCAGAATTGCCCATGGTAGAATAATTATACTAAGTAGACTATTACTTATATCTCAGCAAAAAAGCAAAATTTATTTAAGTCTAATTTTCTTTGCCCTTTTAGGCAAATGAACATTTAAAGGATATAATGGAACAAGAGCAGAAGCTGAAAGAGCAACATGGGGCAGAAACTCCAGGAGGTCAAAAGGTATGTGTGTAAACTGCGCTGGTTAAGAAACATTGAGAATAATCGCAACTAATGTCTCTCTTTAAAATATCTTCTAAGAGGTCATTAGCCAGTTTGGTGTATTAGTTAAGGTGCTGGTTTAGAAACCAGAAGACTGTGAATTCTAGTCCTATCTTAAGCATTCAAGCCAGCTGGGTGACCTTGGGGCCAGTCACTCTCTCTCTCAGCCCAACCCACCTTACAGGGTTGTTGTTGTGGGGAAATGGGAGAAAGAAGTATTATGTATGTTTGTCGCCTTGAATTATTTACAAAGCTAATAAATGTGAGATAAAAATAAATTAATCAAAATTTCATTCATTAGATTTCCTTACAATACCTTGTTTTGGAGAAAGTTCAGAGACAATATTTTTGGTGTATGAAACACTAAAAAATACAATATTGAAATGAAAAATAAAGCAATGATTAAAAACAAAAGTAACCACAGAAAACATATATGTGCACATCCTCGTAACATGCAAATATCTATTTGACTTTAAGAAGAAATATGCAAACGTTTTAAGCATCGATATTCAGTATTTCCTCCCAAAATGATGTTTGTTCAGATAAAGGTAGTGTTTTAAGAATAATATTGTTACTGTAATGATTGAGTGATTTATGTAAATGTATTACAAGGTTTTGATGCCTCTATCACTGTGCGCTTTTTCAGCCAAAGCTGTTTTCTCCAGCTTTAAATATAAATCAAGTCAATAAAAGGTGTATTTTAATATCCATGTGTTTGGTGATAACATCTGGTTGGTAAATTCAATTAATTTCTTACATTGCAGTGATTGATGTGCATTCAGGATTACTGATAATAAAACCTTTTGAAAGTTTCATTGTGGGAAAGATAAAGATTTTAAACAATTGTATTTCACATTAATAAACAAATAAATTACTAATATTCTTCTCTGTATCTGATTATAAGTACTTTTCTTCACATTAGTTGTAGTTAAACCATGAAACTTCTGACTAACAGTAGTTTCTCATTTCATCTCACAGAATCATGTGTAACTAGATATAAAATAAGCTAGAATTTTTACGATTTTGAACTGTAATTTAATCTAGCTTGTTCTAAATCTGATAATAGTTTCACTGATTAAATAAGTCAAACAGGCTACATAGATCAGTTAAAGACACATGTGTACAGGTGTGTGTGGTGTCATAACAAGCCAAGACCTGATGATTCAGGTATGATCATAATGTGGAGCTATCCATGGTTGTTATTAATGCCAACAACTTTTATTATCTCCTTTGCAGTTCCTTATAATTTCTTGGTAATAGCATATCTTGGTTGACTTATTCTACCGATTGTTATTTTAGTCATATCTCATATGTGCAGAGAATCAGTCCTTTGCTCAGTGATGAATGCAATTTTTCAAAGTTAAACTTAGTTGCTGAGGTCCAGTAGTTGCTTAGCCTCAAGGGGAATCTCCAAATCCCTCCCAATTTATTTCATTTTTCTTGGTGTGTGGCTAAATAAGCTCTACTTCTTTTACTTCCTTTCTGCATACTAAATTGAGCCATTTCTATCTATGCAACAATCATAATTAGGTTCCCCATCAGTTTTTTTAAAGTGGTTGACATAACTTGATAATTGCCCTGTCACTTCTAATGACTCTGGTCTCCCCCTTTTGGCCTTTTCTGTCCCAGCCGGAGTTTGTTTTCATTATGAAGAATGGAACTAAATTATTTGCTTCATTGAAGATTATAATTAATGACTCACAAGCAGTCAGATTTAGTAACATCAATGAATTAAATCACTCCTGTTTATAGGTCCCTGCCCTCCCCCACTCCACTTCTAGATTTAATCCTCACAGGGAGTTGAATTTTTCTGCCTCCAACCCCCCTGTTCAATAGCCTGGAAAGATCTATACAGCTGTTATTTCTGCAGCATTTTAAAGACAGATGTTCTACCAAAAATGCACATTAGTTTCAATGTTCATTTTTAAGCATAACTTTTATATTGCCAGTATTGGTGATTTTTTTTTGCTTCATAAGATGTAGAAATATGTAAAGCCTTAACATTGGAAGGATGGACGGTAGATATATAGATATAGATATAGATATAGATATAAAATGGTGCATTTCAACAGTATAGGAGAATAATAATTATATGGAGTTGCATCAAATTGTGAGGCAATGCTTATGAAGTGTTTTAGTAACATTTTATTTATTTTATTATTATTGAGCTTGTATGGTGCCAAATCCATTTAGACTCATGGGAACTTACCCAAATAAACAATTAAAACCATTGCAATGTTTGTGGTAGAACATAACGGTTTAAACCAATAACATCTCATGGTAAACAATGTAAACACTAATATATCCACATTAAAATGACAAAGCCTCTACAGCGGACTCTAGTATCACAAATTAAAATAATCATTGTTAAATAAAGAGATGCTCATAGCAGAACCACAATCCCATAATTTAGAGTTCACAGCTACAAGTTGGCACTTAATCACCAAACCACCATTCAGAATAGACCAGTCTTCTCTGCTTTCCAGGAGGCCTATTATAAAGGGAGCTACTGTAATATTTAATATCATAGTAAAGAAACGTGTTGTTGACATTCTGTTATCTTATAGTAACATGGGATAACTGTCTCTTCTCTCATGAAGAATACACTGGATGAGTTAATTCAATTTGGCAAAATCACTCATGAAGGTGCCTTAGTACTAAGCCAGGTAGAGTTTTCTGGTTAAAATCAACAGTTGGAAGCCTGTTTGCGACCAAAGTGAGGGGTTGAACATATCTTCTTGGCAGTTAGCACTTGCTAGCAAGCAGCTTTGTTACAACAATATAATCCTCTTTTTTTGAATTTTAATTTATATTGTATTTTAATTTTTGACAATATAATCTTAAAAGCTACAAAGTTAGCTTAGTTCTTTCATGAGCTACCAAATGGCTTATGACTAGAAACACATAAGCCAGATACAATCTGACATTAAACTAGTTCATAAATTAATTGGTAACATTTTTTAATTCTTTGTCCCCTAGGGAAAAGACCCCTCCAAATAATCTTTACAGTTAAAATTATGATGAAAATTATTTTTAACATAGAATAACTCTCAGATATCAAAGATTTTTAAAACAGCATCCAATGATTCATAATTAAATATTAGTAAGTTTAAAATGAATTGCACTAATATTCATGAAAGAAAAGAATATAAGTTTAAGTAGCAATCAATAAAAAAAGTATTGCTGGGTTAAGAATCTTCCTAAGAATGAAAGTCACCCAGGAAAATCTACCTATGTAGGAAGTAAAATTTTACATTTGGCTTTTAGTGTGGAAATTCAGGGTACATCCAGTGTCAGTAGGTGGACATTTAACAACCATTATTTGTGCTAATAATTTAACTTAAGTACTAGTCTCTGCATTCCCTGTGTTTTCCCAGAATATAATTTCTTCTTCTTTTATTCATGTACTTTCATTGCTCATGAAAAAATGTAGAATAAAAGGGTTCTAAAGTTACAACTTCGACTTGGAAGCCCCAATGCAACTCATTCCAAGATTAAATTTATTATTTGATTAGAGCAGTGAATTAGAAATAAATGCTACTTTTTTGAGATAAAAGGTACTATTTGTGTGTTTGCCCTGCTGCAGTGTACTGAACTGACAAATAGCAAGGCATTGTTTTCACATGAATACTTGCAACAATTGTATTTGTAATAAACAAATGTGTATTTCAAGACAAGTATAATTAATTTTTCATGAATCTGAAAATGGCTTAAAGAAAATGTAATGATGAAATTGCTAAATTTACAGTCAACATGTTCATGTTCTTCTTTGCCTGTTGCTTTTTCCTTGCTGCTTTCCTTGAAGTCTCCTTCCAAGTGGTTTTGGAAGCTGGTTCCTGTAAGTTTGTCATGTCGCTTCTCTTTGATTCAGTAGTTTAATGTTTTATCAGTTGTTTTGCCAATGTCATGATAGTCCAATCATACATTTCATTTCTGCCCCTTTTCTCCACTCAATGCCCTTTAAGTAAGACCCCCATCCAAAGTAGGCAGCAGCAGAATAAATATATTTAAATTATACATCAAACAGCAGTAAAGACACCTAATATGAAACAATTAAAAACACAGCTGGTGGGTTTGAGGCAATGTTTGATATATTAACTTTCAGAATTCAGAGCCTGGTTTATCAAAATCTGCCCAAATGCATAAATTGTCCTGCTTCCAAAAAATAATGGATAGTTGTCAAACATCAGACTCAACTGGGAATATATAACTAGGAAATGTAAGCCTGGAAAAACCCTGCCTTACATTTCTTAGCTATGACTTCCAAATTTCTTAACAAATGCAGTTAATATTGTTTCAGAAAAGAAACAAATCATTGCATGTTATGTTGAGAGTGACTGATTGACTGATAGCCTAGTTAATGCATAATAGGTAGTGGCTTACAAAGCACAGTGTCTGCATTCACAGATAAGGCTAGAATAAAACTAAATCACATTATGGTTTAATGTATTGTGGAAATCCTATTTGTGAAGTTAATTGTGGCTCCTTGATACCAACTAAATCTATAAATTATGCTTGGAACGGGTTTGTTTAGTTCATTGAAATTAACCAGCTGCAAAATACATGAAAGGGAGACTAAAGCTACAATATACTTTTTAGCTCACTGGCTAGAAAACACAAATATCATAATAAAAAATATTTTCCTCCAAGCTTCACAAACCAAAGCTTTAGAACTTTTCAGTTTGTAATAGGGCCATTTAGGGCACTGATTCAGCCTACTAATAACCTTGAAGCTCTTTTCTCAAAAATTCTCAAAAGTATGGCTGAATGTGAGTTCTCAGATAAGGAAATTGGATGCATGCATTAATACTCATTCATAATGTGCTTTGTTTATGGATTTGCTCAAAGTATGAAGCAAGCACTATGGTTTGTAATGCATGATGTGTGGGCCTAATCATAACCTATCCTGTTTTATATGCCATCGCTCATTTCTATTACTCTGTTCTCTTAACTCCTTAAGTATGAATATTGATGCTCTAGAAAGATTGTGTGGGTGTTGGAGAAACTTGATTAAAGACTGCACACCTCCAAATGGGACTGTTTAAATCTACATAAATTAAGAAAATGAGCTCTGGTTTGAAAATTTGGATTTGTTTGTTTGCTTATAGATATTTAGTTGAAGAATTTCCAGCACATCCCTCTTTGTACAAATGTTTCTGAATGGTTTTGTTATTTTTATGTGACAGGCACGATACCGGAAGGAACAGACTCTGCTTAAGCAGCTGCCCTGTGTTCCCTTAGTGGAAAATCTGCTGAAAGATGGTAGAGATGGATGTGCTTTAGCTGCTCTGATCCATTTTTACTGCCCAGAGATTGTTAGATTAGAGGGTAAGTCTGTTTGATTACGATAAGCCTGTTCATCAAGCATTAGACTGCTTCTTGTTTTAACTGAATCTTGACTTATTTTTCCAATTTGTTTATTGATATTAAGCCAGAGTTCATTGGCTCAGGCATAACAGAATAATGGTTTAATACAAATCAGAATATTTCTGGTATCTTTGTTTGGCTTTTATACAAGTTCCCAGATTTATGAACTCTGTGGTTTTATGAAACTGATTTATGAAATCAGTGTGGTTCAACTGAAAATGTAACTATTAATTTAAATAAAATAATATTTTTTCTGTGAGTCATTTTTATTGTGGCAGCATGTTTAATAAACAAACATTTAAAATCATCAGATAGATAGAAAATGTTTTTTATTTGGGACAATAAATAATTGACAGAAGCAAACTTTTCATGAATCTCTGGCTTATAGCCCCTTGTTTCTTCCCCATTCCTTGAGTGTGATCATTACTGTTTTGAATTAATCAGTTTTAAATTTTCTTCAACTCTGAAAGAAACAAATGAACTGCAAGCATGATTGATGAAGGCTTTTTTAAAAAAAATAGTCAACATTAATAGCAGTTTAAAATCTGCCATTAAAAAAACTGTGAAGTACGATTATAGAATCAAAGCTGATTGCCTCTTTGCTATTTCATTGAGAAGACAAATGGGAAAGAGGCAATTTGGTTGCTTAGTAGTAAATAATTATTACAAAGTGGATTTTCACTGGTCAAGGTCATCAATTTAATGAAATTAACATGTGAATGATCGCACAGCCCAAGTATACCTCTCATTTGTTCCTGCTTTCACAGACATGTAAACAAATCTAAAAGGTAACTGCTTAAAAGGAATCAAGGATTATGATTAACTGTCGTGATAAATTGACTTCAAACCAGATTTGACTGTTAACCTAGATTCTCTTTTTAGATGCACTCACTTAACCCTAATGTTTAGTCATGCCATACAGGTTTTAGCTATTTATTTACTTGAAGTAAAAGTGAATGCAAAAGCATCTTGATTTGTGAAATATGTTTTAGCATTAGATGCCATCCTTCCAAAGTATTAATATTTATTATTTTTGTAATGAACCAGTTTGGTGTAGTAGTTAAGGCACAGGCTAGAAACTGGGAATTGTGAGGTTATTATCATCACTTTTTTTTCTCCATGTCATATAGATATCTGTTTGAAGGAAACAATGTCACTGGCTGACAGTTTGTACAATCTGCAATTGATACAGGAATTTTGTCAGGAATACTTAAACCAATGTTGCCACTTTGCACTGGAAGATATGTTGTATGCTGCTTCTTCAATAAAGGTAATGCAAAAGGGTTTATTCCCCCCAGAACGAAGTAAAGGGTCCTGCTACTGCCTTCCTTTGCTATTCTCAAATTAAACCATGTAACCCATATTTTAATTTATTTTCTGATAGTGATTTATTAATTACCTAAAATTTTGCTCCCATACCCACTCTTTTGAATCAATTATCTTTCAATATTTATGAATATAGAATATATTTGCTCAATGTTTGATTGAGCCTCTGAGAAGGGACTTAATTTTGTTTATTAAAACTTCTTGTTTGCCTTCACAGATTAAATATGTAATCTGGAATTATGTTAAATCTTCAATACTGTTAATTTGCTCACTTTCTTTTCAAAGGGAGAGAAGAAAAAATTATTCAGAAACCATGACTGGAACTACCATTGTGTTTCTGAATACTACTTGCATCCAATCTCTTTTTCCAATAAGTTTTCTTTTTTCATGAATCCAAAAAAGAATTGACTGTAACAGTATAATTGTACCAAGGTGACTGGAAGTAGCAAGTATTTATGTCTATTTACAGTCATGCATTGTCATAACCTTTAAGTTGCCTTTCTAAAAAGGTGCTTAATCTCTTTAAGGTTAGGTTAAGGTTAAATTAAATAAGATTAAATCCGATGTACCTTTACTGGAAACTGTGTCTCAGTGAACAATACACAGAGTTTGGAGAGGTTTTTTGTGAATAAAGAATTGTCTTTCTGGTATTTACTATTGTGTAAATTATTCTGTGAGTCTTTCAAATTAAAGGTCTTAAAAAGTAAAAGTTTTTTTCTGGCCTGGTTGAAATTTCACCAAAGTTAGTATTTCCTTAAACTTGCACATTTAAATTAATGGATAATATCATGTTAGTGAATGTGTATAAGGCATTTAAATTGCAAAATTAGAAATAAAGCAACATGCTATGGAAAGTGCTTTATTTAAGGCTAAATAAAATAGGACATACACAGAAATATAGCTAAATCCTGTTTAATATACCTTGATAAATAAATTTGATTTTCTCTAAATCTAATTAATATTAGGAAATAAATATGACTGAATCCTGTTTAATATAACTTGATAGATTAACTTGTTTTCTGCTCTGATTCTGAATTTAAAAAATGCATAGCCCTTGAATCATTCATTAAGAGAAAACTCAATTGTAATGTCTTTTAACATTTTCAGAAGTTTATTCTCCATGTGTAAATTAGTAGTAGTTAAGGGATTGCATAAGGACCAAGATGGAGATAGTTGGGTTCATGTTTACTATCAGTCACAGAAACTTTCTGATGATCAAACTAACCTCCAAAGATTTATTTTTGTGGAAATTGTGAAATCCATAAAAATCCATCCATAAGTCTTTTTGAAATGCAGAGAAAAAGCAATAAATAAAATTTACAGAAAGATTTCCAGAGTTTCCTCCCAGAATTTTGACAAGGAAACACTCAACTAGCAGTTGAGTTCTGCTAATGTGCCATGGAATCTAATACTCCTAGTACCTCAGTTTAAGTGACTCCAGGGAAATAAAATTTAACTACAATATTCTAAAATAGCTGTTTTTTAAAATAATTCTGGCTTGTTCATGAAGGCCAGTAGAATACCTAACTACTGAAAATCTTTTACTTTGGGATCATGAGTCACTCATTTTAATGCTCAAAACAAACTGAATTCAGTTGAACTGAATGCTATATGGATGCATTTCAGTAGATATATAGTCATAACCTGCCTTTAAAATGCTAATATGTTTTCCTTGTATCCTGCTGCATCAGTACAGTTTTGATCCTCTCTGCAGCTGCAATCAACTGTAGCTATTCTCAATTTGTCTTTTTAAATTGCTTTTCCACTGAGGAATGTGCTCCTTGTTTTATGATTTACAACATATCTTGCAATGTGTGTGTTCTGCAGAGCACGTGAGTCTCCCTTTGCAGTGGACAGTTTCTGTCTTTTGATATCTCCATTATAATGTGCTCCTACCTGATTTTAGTTTTCTTTCTGTATGGCAGCCAAAAATCTATTGCTTTTAAAAAATATTCTTGAACCCCTTGATACTGTGCTATGGTCCTTAAACAAGTATGAACAGAATAAATCATCAGTCTATGTTTAGTGTGGAATCAAGTCCTGAGAATTGGAAAAAACAAGATTTTGAATATATCCTAATAAAACCACCGAGCTGTTAACAATAAGACTCCAACAATGATTTTATAACTGTGAATCTTTTTCCAGATTTATAAGAGGTGGGGAGGACAAGAAGGTTAAAAATGGGAACTTAAGCAGCTGATAAGGGGAAAAAAGATATTAAAATGAATAGTATGTAGGATGTATCTGTTCTTTTATGTGTATTGGATGATTCCTTAGGGCAGTGATGGCTAACCTTTTGGGCATCAAGTGCCCGGACAAGTTGCAGCTAATGAGTTGCAACTCGAGACATCATAAAATGGTTCCGCCCCAGTTGCCTGATGGACCCGGATAGGTTCCAGAGGGAGCTTGGGCCTTTTCCTGAGGTACTGTTCCACGGCTCGGTCGAGGAGCTCACTGTCATCTGGCATAAGGCGACTGGTGGGGCTCTAGATTGCGTCGTGCCTTTGCGGCCTCTGATCCGGCGCCGAGTCTCCTGCGCTCCCTGGTTCTCCGAGGAGCTTAGAGAGATGAAACGCCGGAGAAGACGCCTAGAGAGCAATTGGAGGAAAAACCGCTCGGAATCCGATCGCGCCTTGGTCGGGGCACATACCAAGTCCTACCTGGGTGCGATCAGGGCGGCAAAGAACAACTATATTGCTGCCCTTATCGTGACTGCAGATAACTGTCCCGCTGCTCTGTTTCGGGTGATCCGTTCTCTTCTCCACATGACCATATGTTTACTGGACCCGTGCCCATCCTGGTTGGTGCTGGCCTCCTGGGAAATGACACAAGGCTGGCTCCAGGCTATAGTGGGGGCCTCATTGAGCGAGGGGTTCTTGCCACCCTCCCTAAAGGAAGCTGTGGTTAGGTCTCTCCTCAAGAAGCCCTCCCTGGACTCGGCTGATTTAAATAATTATTGTCCGGTCTCCAATCTTCCCTTCTGGCGAAGGTTGTAGAGAGTGTGGTCGCGTATCAGCTTCCCAGGCACCTGGAGGAAACGGTCTATCTAGATTCAATCCAATCTGGCTTCCGGCCCGGGCACAGCACGGAAACGGCATTGGTCACGGTTGATGATCTCCTGAGGGCCAAGGATAGGAGCTGCTCCTCGATCCTGGTCCTGTTAGATCTCTCAGCAGCTTTTGATACCATCGACCATGGTATCCTGCTGCACCAGCTGGAGGGGTTGGGAGTGAGAGACACCATTTTATGGTGGTTCTCCTCCTACCTCTCCGGCCGAATGCAGTCAGTGTTGACAGGAGGGCAGAGGTCGACTCCTCGGCATCTCACATGTCGGTCCTCTCGCCTCTCCTGTTCAACATTTATGTAAAGCCGCTGGGTGAGATCATCAGTGGCTTTGGGGTGGAGTTCCATCAGTACGCTGACGATACGCAACTGTACATCTCCACCCCAGGCCACCCCAACGATGCCGCAGAAGTGATGACCCAGTGCCTTGAAGCCGTGCAGGTCTGGATGGGGGGAAATAGACTCAAGCTCAATCCCTCCAAGACTGAGTGGCTTTGGTTTCCGGCGTCCCAATCGCTGACTCCATCGCTGGCTATTGGGGACGAAATTCTGGCCCCCACAGAGAGGGTTCACAATCTGGGAGGTCCTCCTGGATGCGCGGCTGTCCCTAGATGACCATCTGGCAGCCATCACCCGGGGGGCCTTTTATCAGGTACGCCAGTTGCGGCCCTTTCTAGATTGGGACTCAAGCACTTGTCATTTCCCGTCTGGACTACTGCAATTCTCTCTACATGGGGCTCCCCTTGGGACACATCCGAAGACTTCAGGTGGTGCAGAATGTAGCCGCGCGGGGGATTATGGGAGCCAGTGGCTGTGCCCACATGACCCCCCCTCCTGCGCAAGCTGCACTGGCTGCCTGTGGCCTTTCGAGTGCGTTTCAAGGTGTTGGTTACCACCTTTAAAGCGCTCCATGGCTTAGGACCTGGATATCTACAGGACCGCATTCT
>JANHFO010000781.1:3758-16197 GCA_032468095.1 Pareas carinatus
CGATTTGGAGCATTCCCAGCACCCCGTGGGCATGCAAAAATCGTTCCGCGGGGTGCGGGGAACACTCCAGATCGCCCTACAGCGCGATCCTTCGGCTTTGGAGCGTCCCACGGAGCGATTTTGGGGTGTACGGAGATTGCTCCGCGGGATGCTCCAAAGTCAAAGGATCGCTCTGCAGGCTGAATTGGCATGTTCCCAGCGTCCCGCGTCTTATGGTCCGGAGTGCCTTATGGTGCGAAAAATACGGTATGTTTTCTTATTAACTGAAAAGTGTAGGGGACATTTTTCTTTACTTTTTTGTGATTAATCTCTTTGCAGTATATTTATAAAGCTGTTATACAAGTTCTTAAACAACTATCAGGAATCCTGGTTGCAGAAAATTCTATAGAAAAGGACTGTTCCATTTCCAGTCAATAACATTCAAATGTTCTATTTGAATTTTTGCTAATATTTGTTTTTTAACTGTGATGAAAGAAAGGGGCTTTCAGCTTGGCGTGTCATACCTGGTACAGTTGGCAAAGTCAGACGCTCTTAACAGTGTTCAGAAATTTTCTAAGATCATTCTTAGAAAAAATTATCAGACAATTTAATGATACCCTTCCTGGAATTGAGACATAGAAGAAAGCAAAGTCACCCTGTTTTTGTGTACTTTTTCACAGCCTGCCCACCCTGAGTGCATCCATGTGAGTGAAAACAAAACAGAACAAAAGCAGGTTTCCTATCCTGCTGTTTTGTAAAATAAACTAGGCTAACATTCTTCACCAACCTTTGTTGGGAAGATGCCAAGTGAAGTGGGGAGCTTTTGCTTTTTTGGTGTGTGTGTATGTGTTTGTGGGGGGAGAATGAAGAATCCATTAACTAGTGTGACCAATATCTGTAGGAGAACAGCTGGAAACAGGAAAAATAGAAAAAGAGGGTGCTAATGGCCAAGAACCACTGGGAAAGTAGACTGGAAAAGATTGTCAGGAGACTGGAGAAGCAGAAAGAGAAAGGGAGATAAAGGTAGGGCTGGAAAGACAGACAGACAGACAAGGAGGGAGGTGAATTTGAGAGAAAGCAACTGAAAATGTGATGGAGAAAAAGTGGAAGTGCATCAGTGGGTGAATGGGAGGGAGGGGAAGAAAAAGTATGAATGCAAGAAGGATGTCAAAACAGGGTGCAGTTAAAAAAAACACAACCCTCTCAGGATGCAATCAAAGCTCTGCCCATTTTTAATGTGCATCAGTACAAAAATGGGCAATACTTTCATTGCACTGTTGCAGCTACCATCTTGATTTTTTTAAGCCATACTCTGTGGATACCCCTGGCATGGGGAGAGGGAGCATAATGGGCAGAATCTAACTATTTGTAATCTATGATGGCAATTTGGAAAAAAAACACCTCCATTTGGTTATCAACGACAAACACTCACAGGTACAAAACAGTTATTATACATATTAGAAAACTACAGCATTACATTACTTTTTGACATAATCGCCATTCAAACTGAGGCACTTGTCATAACATCTTGCAAGGTTTGAAATTCTTTCTGCAAAGAAATCTTCCTCCTAGGAATAAAGCCAGAGGAGGTGGTAGTTGCTTGGCGCCAAATCTGGGCTATAGGGGGGATGATCAAAAACATCCCAACGGAACTGGTCCAAACGTTCTTGGGTGCGTCAAGCAGTATGCAGGAGAGCATTATCACGAACCAACACCACACCAGAAGTCAGCATGCCCCGACACTTGCGTTGTACCACTTCGACGATGACAATGCACTTCACGATGCTGTTACAGGGTGGCTTCATTCCCAAGAGGGAGATTTCTTTGCAGAAGGAATTTCAAACCTTATAAGACATTACGACAAGTGCCTCAATTTGAATGGCGATTATGTCGAAAAGTAATGTAATGTTGTAGTTTTCTAATGTGTATAATAAAAGGTCTGTATCTGTGAGTGTCTGTTGTTGATAACCAAACGGAGGTTTTTTTCTGAATTGCCCTCGTATACCAGGTAACTGTGTAGTTACCTGGCATAGAAGTCAGCAATCGAAGATGAAAAGCCATCTGTGAAGTTCAACAGGGAAGCTCAAGGGATAGTTATTTTAAAAAAATATTCTGTCTATATAAAATCCACACTTTCCCATCCCACATGAGAGGGGAACAAGAAAACCCTTCCGCTTCTATGATCTTTAAAAAGCCTTAGGACAGAGTCTGCAGTTGTGACCTGCCATGCTTGTGATTTGCTTGCATTCCTGGCATATATCTGTAGCAATCATAGACTCATAATTGGCTTGTGGGGGGAACAGTCCCAGGACAAAAGCATAACCATACTTCAACTGATGAGAGATGATGAAGCTATATCAGATACCAAAAAGGAAGCACTAACAGGAACTGAGAAGGGAAGCAAATCTTCAGAAGAAAATTGAACAAGGAAGCAAATGTAACAAGGATGACTATGGTTTTATCCTCACATCCTGCTAACCCTTCATGGTACATCACTGAGAACATTGCTTTCATGTCATCCACAGCCCACCAGAGAGACAGTTTACGCTCATATTTAGCTGTTCCTGCTTTGACACATGCCCACAGAGACATGTCTCACCTATCATCTGGGTTGGTAGAATAAGTGGAGGAAGCTATTTTTTAAAAAACAGTCTTGTTCTGTCCCAGGGTCTCTACTATGGAGAATGCTCCTGCAAAGCATCCACCCATCCTACAAATCAAACAGTGCTGGTCATCCGTTAGTTGCTGGAAAAGCAAGAGAACAAAAGTCTCCTGCTTTACTGACTCCGCAAATCATCCACATCTGGGATGGATAAATGCTACCTAATAAAGGAAGAGAACATTGACTGCTTTACGAAGCAGAAATAGCGCCTCTGCTATACATTTGTTCATCATATATTGGGAACAGGTTTTGACAGATGATAACAGCCCTGGATTTAGTCGTTATTTCCCTTAGGGAGGGTATTGGTTGATAGCACTAGAAAAATCTACTAACATTTTCATTAAGTTGTTTTTCCCCTTCCTAGCATTTTCCGACAAGTGCAGAATCTGCTTTTTGCAGATCAACCAAGTGTTGATCCATTAGTTGTGACAAGAGTTGATTAACTGGCTTGCCTCCGATGTCTGATGTCACGGGCTAAGAGACTGACTGACCCAAAATCACCAAAGCCAACTTTCATGCCTCAGTCTTCTGGTTTCAAGCTGTTGTTTAACCACTAGACCAAACTAGCTCCCCTATATTCATTAAGTTGTCGTACATGAAATTACATTTCTGAGGATAGCAACGGAGGTTTTTTTTATTGCTGAATAGTACTTTCCATTGAGAGAAGCACAAAGGACACCAGACATTATTTTGTTGCTACTGTTCTGTCTCATAAATCGGAGTCCAGCATGGACCCAGGGACATTGTGCTAAATCCTGCTTTATACAGGGAGTCAGACTTGATCACTTCTTCAGTCCCTTCCCATTCTTTGAGTCTATAATTTATATCAAGGTATTTGGAGGGAAGCATGCTAACGCTGGAAAACCAACGTTTCCAATCATTGATTCTCCAACCAATTAAGATCGGGCAACCATTTGTCTGAAATGGTACAAGGTTCCCTGCTTGAACAGGGGGTTGAACTAGAAGAGCTTCAAGACCCTTTCCAACTCTGTTACTCTGTTATTAAGAATCACTTATCTGATAGGGATAGGAGGTTGAGGAGACATTCTGCCTCATGGGGACTCGAAACAGTGTTCAGGCTCTTGCAGAATAATAGACTTTAAATTTTTGGAAAAGAAGAGACTGGATCCCTGAAGGCCAAGTGCAGATGCACCCTTCAAGAAGATAATAGAAGAGCTGTAGTAATTAATTACTCACTCTACAAGCTATTAAAACTAAATGCATGCTGGGGGGCACTGATTGACTTATGAAGTCTGCCAACTGCAAAATTCAGGGATGTAAGAGGACAACTTCCAACATCTTCACTGAAATGTTTATTGTTTGCTAATCCATATATGACAAATAATACTCCAAAGAATATAATTTTTCTTCTCCAATATCTTATCTCAAGTGCACTGATGCTTAGTTGCACAGGGCAAATGTTGTAACACAGACTGAAGTCTTCTGAATGGGAATTCTATTTCATTGTGCTTTACACAGATTGTCCACTTAAATGCTGATCAGTGAATATCAATTTTTAAAAAATGATACAGCAGATTCAAAACAGTGGGCTGTTGGTCACCTACCTCTGTCTCAAAGCAACTCTCCTCAAACTCTTGTTGAACATTGGCAGAAGCATCCTTTGAAGACGGTCCACTTCTCTTATTGTACAAAGTAGGAAAATCTGTAAAAGAACAGATGAGTTGTTCAGTTAAAATGTTTGTGGGCATTTGTACTGAGTATGTTCAGTCTAAAGAAGAGAAAGCTAGCAGAAGACATGATAGCAGCTTGCCAAGACTTGAAGAGTTGTCAGAGGGAAGAGATTATGGATTTATTCTTTGGGATAAAACAGGTGGCTGGAAGCTTTCCAGAAGGAGATCCTATTCAAAAGAAGGAGGACTCTTCCAAATGTGAGAACTGTTAAGTAGAGGAACACTCACAGGTGATCCATCACCAAGGTTTTAAGCAAAGACAGGACATTCATCTTGGAATACCTGCCCTGGGCAAGGCTTTGCACTAGAAAACCTCTGATATTACTGCAGTTGTGTCAAGAGCACCAAAGTGCTTCTAGGTTAAAAAGATTGAATGGTGACATCACCGCTGCCTGGGGGATGCCCAGTTGGGGGCTCCTCTCATGTCCCCATTAAGTTGCCCATCAAAGTGGTACCCATCTGTCTGCTCGCAATCACGCTCTTTCGAACTGTTGGATTGGCAGAAGATGGAACGTGTGACAGAAGCTCAGCCTGTCCCGCAGCAGCAACTGGATCTCAAACATGGGCCTGTCAATTGCAGCCCAGCATCCTAACCTCATCAGCTGCCACATTTCTGCAAAACCTTTGATGATTTTATGATTATGCCCTTAGCTTTCGCCCCTCCCGATCTGAAATGTGTAACAGAGAACATACTGGCTATGCATATTGCCTTTTAGACAAGAGACATGGATATTTCATGAAGGAAAACTCACTCCCTAAGAGGTAAAAGAGCCAGTTCTCTTTTGCCTGCTTCTTTAAAATTCAATGACTAGTATGGCTGCAGCTCTAACATGCTGTCATATGCAGAGCATCCAGTCGCAGTCTAATGGTTGGGCGAGATTATTCTCCTCTATTGTAAATCTACAACAGCCTGTCACGCGGGCATTTATACTGCTTCCTCTCTATTCCTCTAACCCTGCCTTAAGAATTGTGGAGCAGAATTTTCACTGCTGGCCTGCTTCCCACCAACCTTCAGATTTCTTCACAATGGAATTCAAGGCCAGGCAGCTCTTCTCTTTATTGACTGAATGGCTGAGCTCAACTCCTGGTGGTGCCAATTAAGCTCAGCAGGGGGGACACAAGCAGCAGCTGTCAAAGGCTTGTTGTCGTCCCCCCCTCCATGCACCAGTAATGGTTGGAAATGTTTTGTTCTCTGCAACATGGGAAGCAACGGACCCTTCACCCTTTCAATAGGAATCCTTGGCTCGCATACTGTAGTATGACTTATACTCTTTTTTGTTAGTGGAAGAGTAAATGCCAAAAATATGTGTCCAGATTTGGATGCATTCAACACTCAAACTGCTTTTTGAAGCGAGTGACATCATTTCAGCTGACTGCCCAAATTTGGCCTCCCCAAATTATCTACCCATTCCTTTGTCTCTTATTCTAGCCTTGTCATATATTCGAAAAATATACTCAGGTTCAGTATTCTAGGTGTGTCTTTAATATATTGAATACGTACTAGGGGAAGTTGAAAGTAAATGGGGCTAAATGTGATGAATATCGACCTATGTATATATCCCCGTGTAAACTAGTGAGTAACAGCAGGGTGTGCACCAGTGATTCCATTTAAAAGTGCCTCCTGTCTTCTCCACCCATGGACATCATATCGTCTATGCAACATACCTAAATCTGAAATCTTTAAAGGTATAATTTTCATTGCTTTCTGAGCTGAGGGCCAACACGTAGTATATCGAGAGCCATATTACAAAAACAAAACAAAACCCAAGATAAAAATGTAAGTAGGTCCAGGAGAAAGCCAAACTTAGTTATCTGTTGAGTTCAATATAACTAAAGTTACATACAACGAATAAGCCACATATTTAACCATTTGCTTTTGTGTATGTGTGTGTGGGCTTTGGGGACAGTTTCCAAGTTCACCTCAATTTAAAGAAAATGATATATATGGTATTTTCAAAAATTAAAAAGAATAGCATTCAAATATTAAAACAATGGTGAATTTTGACATTGTAGAAGTCTAGCGGTTAGGATCCCTAGTTTTCACCCAGATAAAATACAATTGTTGAGTTGGGCAGAATAGTTTAATCATAGGTAATAATTCATTCCAGTAAACAGATCAGCTTGAACACGTTATAGTTCAATACCTTCTTCTCATAAGCTTTTAGCTCCCTCTGGAGACGCCTCATCAAACACACAGGGGAAATTTTTAAAAATACAAAAGAATTAAACTGCAGCAGAATTAATAAGCAGCATTTTAAACAGACTTAATTGAGAAGAACAAATTAAAAACGAGATTGACCATACTTTGGTCACCTGCCAATCTCACCTTTGTAAAAAGCATTACGATTTTTGCAAATTGCTTGTTAGTTCGCATGCTGATTGGACAGCTAGGACAAGCCTGACTTTTTATATCCAAATGCAATACGTAAATCAAAGGCATTGTTACTCATTATTTGTGGAATTGCCTGAAAGTGAACGTGCATCGTGAATGCAGGAACAAGCTGAAACTCAGAACATTTTGTATGATGTCAAAAGCAGGGCTCGCCTGATAGAGTGAGGCTGTGGCTCTGATGGCAATTGCTTGTTTGGGGGCGAGGAGACGGAGAGAGAACGAAGCAGGGTCATAATTGAGAAATGGTGGCCACTTCCGGTATCGCACCACGCAACCCAGGAACAGAGTGATCTCCTTCCCTAACCCTGAGCTCCGGCAGTCTTCGAAAAGTAAGTGTGCAGTGGGATGAGGCAGGGGCGAGACCTCGTGGGATGAAAAGTAGGCCTAGGTCTGCAGGACCCCTGAAGGGCAGGAAGTGGAGTATTTGAGTACCCCAAACTTTAACCTTAAACTGTCTACCATGAACCTCACTCCATTCCTAAGAGGTCCGTAAGGGGGCACGCATAAGTGCACCAGCGTGTCTACCGTCCCTGTCCTACTGTTCCCATTTGTTCGTATTCATTTGTTATGCATATGCTTATACCTGTTTATACCTATATGTTTATATAGTATGTTTTTACTTATACTTGTTTTTCTCATACATACTTGACTAAATAAATATTATATATTATGTTGTCTATACACATCACATTGCATTTGGGGCATTCACAGATGTCTGATGACCATGATGCAAGCAGGGAGGATAATACTGAATTCCCTAGTGTAAGGGATATTAAACTATTTGGTGTCTGCTGCAATTCTAACACTAACAGTATTATCAGCAATATTGCAATTTAAATATGTCTTTTTTCAGTGATCTCAGAAAGGCACCAAAATCCTTTTCAAACTGATATGTCACATTGTTAACTGCTGTCCAGTATTTCAATAAATGATTGTACTACAGGCAATATGGACTCCTAGTTGTTTGAAGCAAGCTAAAAAAAATGAAAAAAGTACTGATAATGGTTTGCATTTTTTTGAAATCCATCGCATTTGGGCCCTGAGCAATTATATTTATAAGCAAACATACTGTTGTTTATTTTGAAGTCTACAATGGGTTTGAAGAAGCTGAAGAGAGAGGACAGCCTGTCCATGCTTTAACTGATAATCTGTAATTTTTATTCAATTTTTTATTCTATTATGCATACCTTAATTGTACTTGTTACTTTGTTCTTTTAATAACTATGCTGACTAACCATGGTAGAATAAGCTCTACTTTCAACATCTATATTTTTTAATGAAACATATCAGGCAGAATCTAAGTATAAGCTGTCTCTTTCTCGCAGTCTATTCCCCTTTCATTCTCATCTATAGCATTTGAGCATCTCATAAATGAATCATAATTATTTTGATCTAAGAACAGCGTATGAATAATATTAAACTGCGCTACATGGCTTGCGTTCATAAAATGCATATTAAATTAGTGCCAAGTCTACATTCCATTTCTAGTTCAAACTACTTTCTGTTTTTGTATTCTTTTATTACTGGGAAAAAGATAAGGAAGCTGAAGATAAAGTAGAAGTCTTCTTAGCTTTTCTTGATAGACTGCCAATGTAGATGTCACAAATTGAATTTATTCTTATAAAATTATTACTTTAAAAATAATATGCACTGAAGACACAACTTTTCTACTAGAAACAGAACAGACTTGATATGAAAATGGAAACTCATAATGAAATGTCCAATTTCTTTACTTACTTGGATTTTCCAGATATGTGCCATGGAATAAGTACCTTTTCTTTATGACTGTGCTCTTCTGCCCCTGCCTCACAAAACCTAAAATACACACACACACACACTCTCTCTCTCTCTCTCTTCCATGCAGCAGCTATTGAAGTCAAGCAGGCTCTTTTTTACCTGTTGAGTATCTACTGGATGTTTGTCAGATATTTTCTCAAAGAGTTCCTACACCGAACTAAAAGAAGAACTTGCTGGGAATTGCCCTTCTAATCTAGCATTCTGTGACACACGAGAACCAAAGAGATTTATTTGAAATATCAATAGAATAGATTGAAAGATGATTATTGTCTTTTATTTTTTGTTTTTGAACTTTAGTATTTAGCTTTGAAGATCATATACAGCCAATAGGTTTCATAGCCTGATTCACTATGGATCCATCAGGCTCTCTTTTAAACTATTTAGATTAATAGTCATTATTACATCTGAAGGTGGGATATTCCATATGTTACTTATGCATTGTGTAAAGGAGGTAGTATTTTTTATTAGTCTAGAATTTTCCCGTTTTTATTGTCAGTAGACATCATATTATGCAGGAATCCAACTCACCCTTGTCCTCCCTTGAATAAGGCAGGTTTCACCATGTAAATCACCAAACAATTCCTTCATGAGGAAACTTCTGCAACACGTTTTCTTTTTGTTCCTGAACAGTCCTTGTGAAAAACCAGGGAAATTACAGGGTTGTAGAGATGTATGCAACTTCGCTTTCTTAATATATAATTCTCATTGAAACTTTTAAACAAGAAGATAAAAACCACGGTATCTCAAAGTAATATGAAGTAAAGAAGAAGCAAGAAAAAGAAAAAAACAAAAGCAAAAGCAAATAATACTAAAAAAAAAGTTGAAGAAAAAAATATACAAAGAAGCAACTTCTGATATTCTTCGCAACCATTACAAGCTATAAATATATTTTAACATTTCTCTCTAAAATTGCATCATAGTACTCTTATTTCTACAATCTTTCATGCCTAATTAACAAAATCATAAATTGCAAGTTCATTCTTTCTATTTTTATACAAAAAGTCTATAAGAGACTTCCAGTCACCAGTAAATGTAGGTAATGTCTTTTCTCTAATAGAAGTCAATTCATCCATTTCAGTAAAATCTATCAACTTCACTAGCCAGTCCTTTATTACGAATGGTGTCAAATCTTTCCATCTCTGTGCATATAATCATATATAGGCTCTGTGCTGCAGTAATCATATATTAAAATAATATTTCATGGCTTTTTTCTAACTGTTTATCCATTAATCCTAGAAGGAAACACACACACATGTACAACCCCAATGCTGTGTCATAACAGTAAAGGATATCTCACTGAGTGCCTCTTCCTGATCACATCTATCCATCACATCAGGTCAGGCAGGAGAGGCGTTCTTCAAGTCCCATCAGCAAACAAGTTTAATCAGATGGGACCTAAGAGGCCAGTCTTTTCTCCCACAACATCTGCTCTCTGGAACATCATTCCTCCCAAGATATGGTTAACCTCAATCCATATGGCCCTTCTGGAAAAGTCTCAAAATGTGAGCAAGCCTTCGGTTCCCCCTGGTAATAGGAAGCCCATGTGCTGGCTGCAGTATATATACATAATATCTTCCCTGAAGTAATCTTGCTTTATTTATGGTTACTGCTTTAATTAATTTGGAAAATGCTTAAAATTATTACTATATTTAAAACAAATATAAGAAATATATGAAAAAATCATTTCATTCTTTGCTGCCCATAATCACTTCATTTGAGATAGGCAGTCATATACATTTGACAAGTAAATAAATTAAACTCACAAAAAACAAAACTAATAAATTCCAATGTGTACAAAGATTTCTGCAGCTCCATTATCATAATCAGAATTATTAGTCAGGACACACAAGGAATTTGTCTTCAGTGCACATGCTAAATACCCACATACAACATTTGAATTTATAAGCATAAGCATAATCATGATCATATACATATATATATATATATGCATAATCATGATCATTTGTATATATAAGCATAGTGATTCCATATATAGGCTTAATCAGTTGTGTATATAAGCGTAAGAACATAAAGTAAGTACAAGCTGCAATCACAAACCATGATCTTTATATCTTTATTATAGCCTATATGTTTCTTTCACCTAGGAAGGAAAACAGTGCTGTTGTTGAAAAAAGCAGAATTTCTGACCTATTCTAGGTTTTAGTTCTGTAACCTATTATTGCCTTACCTTCAGTTGTTATCTTATAACAAACCGTCTCTTAGGTTATTACCATATTACTGCATTTCCTACCTCTAATAGCAAATTCATCTGGTTAGTGCAGACAGAATTACAACTAAAACAATTTCACTAAAAAGTGCTTGGAGTCCAAGTTTTGGTAGATTGTGAGGGGAATGATCCCACTGTCTTAATCAAAACTGGGCATCTTCACTGGCATAGTGCTAATTGGGAGAGAAAGAAACGGACATTTGGTTTGCCAGGAATGAAATGAAGAATTCTGACTGGTTGGAACTTGGGAGCATTCAAACTGCAATATTGTTTTGTTATCTGCATTTATTTGCTCCTGCTTTACCAAGTAGAATTGGTAAAAACTCTTTGAGTAGAGTAATCAGAGAAAAGCACAAATTAATAGACTCAAATAGAATAGTTGACTTCTGGAAATATTAGATGATAAAACTGAAACATTAGTCCATAAATCCAATATACAACTGATTTTACTACTAAATACAATAGCAGCAGGAACAAAAAAAAGTTGACTAAGTCACCTGTACACGTGCTTAGATTAGGAATGCATTTTTTTTCATTTATCATGTGGAACTCAAAATAGTACCCATGGTGCTGGTTTCCATATTTTTCAGCAACTATTTGAGATAGATGGGTCTAATCATTATTTCTGTATTACTCTATAATCAACCAATTGTCTTCTAAGGCTGAGGATAGGTTTGAACAAGGATCTTCATTTGTCCTAATCCAACACCATGATTGTTGCATCCCACATTGATTGATAAATATTAGAGGCACAGCTGTACAGGACACATTTTAAAATCGAAGATTTTTTAAAACTGAATGTTATTTTCAACCTACTTTTTATATTTGGAACATATTTGCTAATTGCCTACAAAATTTGTTTTCAGAGTTGTGTAACTGTGCTCACCACTTTATTCCTTTATTTTAAGACCCGTGGAATCAGTTACTTCTGTTTTTTATTAATATATCTAGCCCTAGATTATGGTTTTGAATTCTGTGGGTGTAGGAGCCTTTTTTCTCTGCTGCTTTTTTCATTTTGCCAGGCTGCCATGTTTCTTTCAGTTCTAGGCATTTTTCTCTTTTGCAGTATGTGCCATTTCAGGAAGGATAATTTGCTCTGTGTGTTTCCACCTATAGGGTGCTTCTCCATTGTTTAGGGAATAAATACTGAACACTAGAATCATAAAGAGAAAAGCTGCATTCTCCATTCTCAAAAAGTATGATCTAAAAATACACAAAAAGCAGCTCAGCTGTGTTTTAACCTTTTGACTGGTTTCCTCCCCCCCCCCCCATTTCTTGCTGTTTTATGAAAGGCATTCAACCGTCTTCGAGAGAATAAAACAGTTATTTGTAAGAGAAATCTTATTCTGATTCAACAAGATAGTACATGTCTGGAAACAGGTTTCCATGCACTTTATCAGAAATGGAGCTTCCTGGAAAAGGAAAAGAAAAATCAGAAAATTCTCCTATTTAGATTAATATAATTCCAATTACCATATTCACCTCTTCTTTGTCTTTCATCTCCCTGCACTTTCTCTAGTTGCGTCTTCTTTTTCTTCTCCACAATGATTGTCATAGAAAGACATGAAATCCCTGCTTTTCAATGTTTAAGAACAAAAGAACAGGCCGGTACATTCGCACAGAGAGGGCCTCATCAGGGTGCCGTCGGCCAAACAATGTCGGCTGGCGACCCCCAGGGTGAGAGCCTTCTC
>JANHFO010000781.1:119115-129249 GCA_032468095.1 Pareas carinatus
TACCTCAACCACCATACTGAAATAAAGCATTGGAAACAGTAGTGCCTCCGCTTCGTTCCTGCGACACCCATCTAACATGTTATATAATAGTTTGCCTTTGAAATTAATTTGGAAATGTCTACTTTTTCTGAACACGATGACTCATTTTGATTTTATTTATTTTCAACACTTTAGAATTCCCCATTTCAGTTCAAAATGTTGCTTTAAATATGTGGTTTGAGATTAGAATACTTAAACAAACATATGTGATTATGTAAAACTGGTCCAAGTTTCAAATGGAGAGTAGAAGTTTTGTCTGAGCGCTTAAGATAAATTAGCTGACTGGACAGCAGATAGATGTTCACTAAAGCTATCTGAAATAGCAAGCAAGCAGTAGCATTGCTGTTACTTCTAAGAAATATCCCTTTACTTAAGTGGTCTTCATACAAATACCTTCCAGACACCTATGTTGCTCTTCACAATTAATTATTTACAAATGTTTATGATTTTAAACAGCTAAGTATTAGTCTTTCCCTCATTTACTTATATTAGTTGCTCTGATACTTTTTGAACATTGTTGTAGATCTCTATTTCTTTTCCTTTTACCTAAACTCACATTCACAAGTCAAATAGAGATATAATCATGGAGACAGGATCCAATCAAAAAATTCTCCCACATACATCAAAATCATAACTTATAAATCTAATCCCTTCTATAGCAGTGGTTCCCAAACCTTTTCAGTTCACCGCCACCTTGGTGCTACAAACTCATCCTCAGTGCCCTTCATCTCCCACCCTCCATCTCCCACGCCCTATGAATAGCATTATTTGAAATAGCGGTTTGCATGATCCACTAAGGAAGATAGTAACAGTAAAATTCAAAACTGTAACAATTAATTGCACACTTATTCAAAATTAAAATAACTTTAATAATTTAATAATTTTTATAATTATTACAAAATAATTGAAGCTTATCTAAGTATTACACATTTTAGTATAATACTTCTTCCTGAGAGACAGAGAGACAGAGAGAATGAGAGAGAGAAAATGAAAGACAGAGAAAGGGGGAGGAAGAGAGGGAGGGGGAGAGAGAGGGAGAATGACACACACACATACACACAGAATGAAAGACACACAGACACACACACACAAATAAAAACATACCATTCTCGCACTCCACTTTCCCCTCATTGCTCGCTCGCCAGCCAGCACTAACTCTGGGCTAAGCTCTGGATGATCCTGCGGGGGGGCAAGCTCTGGGCGCTCAGGCTGAGTTCCGGATGCTCCTGCGGGCGGGCCCGAAAAGGAGTGCAAGTCCCGGCATGCCCAGCATCCAGCCAGCCCCTCCTCGGAGACCCCTGCACCTTCTAATCAGTGTCCCCGGCCTCTTAGAGCCCCCCTGCTACCACCCTGGCCTCTTAGCGCCCCCTGTCACCCTGTGGTGTCCTAGCACCCCCCTAAGCCATCTCATCCCCCCAGGGGGCAGTACCACCCATTTTGGGAACCACTGTTCTATATCATATTTTTCAAACATTGTTATAAATCTCTATTTTTCCTTTTACCAATCCATTTTCTTCTCTTTCTTCACATCCCTGCCTTTCCTTCTTATCCTCCCTTCTAAAACCTTCCCTCTTTCTTTTCTCCCTTCTTTCTTTCACATTTCCCATCCTTCATTCTACTTTCTATTTCCCTTTTTTCCCTCTTCCTTCCTTTCAACTTCCTCCTACCTTTTTCCTACTTCCTTCCCTTTCTTTTTCTTTCTTCCCTTCTCCTTCTCTTCTCCTGCTTTCTTTCAATATCTTCCTTAGCAACCAGTCTTCTCTCTCTATTTTTTCTCCTCATCATCACTCTCTTCTAGATCCTTTTCAAATTCCTTTCAAAGATCTATATAATCTTTCTTTACCTACCTCATTACAATTTTATATCTTTTTTCCCATTTTAATTTCTTTTTTAATTGTTCTTTTTTATTTATGGGGAAAGGCATGTTTCTTAGTGCTTAAATTAGTTCTTAAATTAATTTACCTTCATGAAATTTCTCTATCTACTTCAAATCCAACAGCAATCCAATTCATTATAACATATTTAGGCTTATTTCACTCCACCTTTACAATTGCAAATTATCTTCACCCAGAATATATATAAACATTTTACATTAACCCAAAATTCATACAATACACCAAATTCAATATTTTATTAAAAAGAAATCCAATCCCCACCACCAATCTTTCACCCAACTTGGCCCTTTCATTTTTCTCTTTATTATAATTTTTTAATTTTATCACTTTAACTCATCATAGAATCACCTACAAAAACAAAAAGAAAGAGAACAAATAGCCTTCAATCTATTTCCTCCCTGGTGATTTTACCTAGTTACCTCCTAGTAGAATCACATACCAAAATTTCTTTAATTCTTATCCTTCCCCATGATTTGATTTTTCATTACTTTAGCCTTAACCTATTCCCTTCTGAGTAAATAAGCCCTCCACATATGCTTCCCTCTCGCAGATTTTCTTCCCTTTCCTTTCTATTAACATTCCCATTACTCTTGATCTTTTCCATTCCTTTCCCCTCATTCTCCTGCTCAATCATGCATTTCCTTTTCCAGATTTTTCCCACTTTACTCTCCACCCCATTCCCTTCTACATTTGTATTCTTTGGGGTTTGTGTTTCTATCAAACATATTCTTTTCACTTTTTTTGGAAGAACTTTTGAACTCCCCCATTTTTTTATGCCTTAATATATCTGTCCTCTTTTTTTGCAAGTTTTTGACTCTTCTTCCTCCTTAACTTTTTCCTTCCTCTGCTAATGTTTAATGTCAATTTTGTTTTCAAAATTTTCATTTCCATTTTCTGAGAATCTCGTAGTCAGCAAAGTCTTTCCACCAAAGCCAGCATTTCCTCCTCCAAATGCCTCATCGATTGTTCAAAAGAATAACAGGGATTAGACAAAGATTGTTCATAGTCTATTATCCTCTCCTTCTTTATTGATTCCATTTTGTTTACTCACTCCCTTGTATAAGCCATCAAATTTCAATTGCAAGTTCTTAAATCTCCAGTCTTATTTTTTTTTTAAGTCCATTTTTTCTTTCAAGCTTTATCCTCTTTTTTTAAAATGAAATGTTGGATTATTATACTCCAATCACATCAGTTATTTCCGACGCAATGTTTCACTCTAAATTTCCAGAGGTATCTCTTTTTTTAGTTTGTCATTTTCTTTTATACTACGCTCCTCCCCAGAATGCTGAATTGCGATTTTTTTCGTTTTTATGGTGACAAATTTTAACTTTATTTTAGTTCACCCCCTTTGCAACAAATTTGTGGAAAAGTAACTTTATAAGTACATTATTTTCCTCTTGACTACCGTTCCTCCTGCTTGCTTCCATCTTGTTATCGTTTTTTCCGGTCTTCACCTAAATGGCCACCATGCATGTCTTTCTCCCATGTGGAGAATAGGAAAAATGACAGTTCCGAAGGTGCTGACTGCCATCGGTTTTGTCAATCTGTCCTCGTCTACCTCTTCAGCCACCTCTCTGGGTTGCTTTGGACATCTAGGGTCCCCACATTGAGAGAAAACAAGGACTCACAGCAGAAGCCTCAGTTGTTTTGTTCTCTTCCGAAGAAGACCGGAACCAGAAGTCGATATTAGTTGCTCTTATGTTGTATAATGCTACTTTGATTATTTTTGTGATAGAAAAAAATTCTTATTAATATTTTAATAGTTATTTCAGTGAAATGCCATGCATCACCTATATCCTATGTACGTTATAGTCTAACTTCATGCCATCTACTACTCTGATATGTATATATATATTTGAATTATAGTAATTCTAAATAAGTCTCTCCAAAAGATTCTAATCACACCTAAAATAAATTATTTGTAAGAAGGTCTCTGAGAAGACTTCTTTTAAATGGGCGTGCATTTTATTTTCTGTGAAGGATTGCAATAAAAAGTTGTGTTTAAGTATTTTCATTCCATTCCGTCAAGTGCCATTTCTTTTCTACCAATGTTTTCAAAAAGCAAAAAAAAATGTATATTAATTCAGAATTGGGTGGGGAAGGAAAAAACAGAAAACAGAATATGTAAACAGTTCCCCTTTAATGTTTTTTGTTATTTTCAATTGCTTCTTTTAAAGTGGTTATTGAAGAAAATTTAATCATACACTGTTGAATTAGGCAGTATGTACTTAGAATGCAAAATGCATCGATTAAAGGAAAAAATATTTCCTACGGTCAGGATCAGTTAGAATGAAAATATTGTATTTATTTTTGGTAGAAGGAGGTAATCTATTTATTTATTTATTTATTATTTAGACTTATATACCGCTTACATGGTTATACATGGTTTGCAAATCTACTGTTTTATAATACTATACATATCTATGTATTCCAACCAGATCAAGATTGAGAAGAAATAAATCATGAAATCTATGGGAAAGCATGGCAATGCAACCCCTTTTGTGTTCTAATTAGACAAACACACCAATAAGCTGCATTCATCTGTGAGCAGAAAGAACATATTCAAGAGACTCATCCCCTTTACAAGGAACTAGGTCATTCTCATAATCTCTTTAGTTTAGTATTAAACATCTCATTCAAGTTTAAGCTTAGGATCTGCCTTATTCTGACTCACGAGTCAGAATAATTTGTTCTGTATGCTGTTTCCCAGTTTTAGGGTGTTGTTTCCAGTTATCAGTCTTTGAATAAATTTGTTCTTCTACTCATCAGTAGATAAGTATTGATACCCAGTGACATATTAACTACTTTGTGTTAAATTCTATGATTCAGTTTCAGTTTTGCATACATTTGTCAAGATTTACCCTTGAAGCTGCCTAATTATTAAGTTCTACATCGCATTAAACTATAATGTAATTCTTGTTTGTTTGTTTTGCTCAGCAGACCATATAAATGTATCTACTGTAGTTTGTAAATTTCGATTAATGGTTTACTGTGACACATAGATTCATTTTCTGTGGCTTATTCATAGAACTATTTAAACAAACAATGGCTTGGTGCAATATGTAGCCTTCAGTCAGTCTGTTTGAGAAATTAAAGTCTAAAACTAGTGCTTGACAGGCTAGGAAATTTGTAAACAAGAAAGAGTTCCTGTAATTATTTATTTATTAATGCTGTTGTTAATCTCAATATGACATCATAGGAAATTAAAGGTTCAAATGAAATTTGGAAATACCCTAGACTTGATGGTTCTCTTGTTGATGATATTTGAGTTGGTTTGTGACTAGCCTCAAAATATGTTATCTTGGCTGGGTTTACCAGATCCAATGAGAAATTATATGGTTAGATGAGTTTAAAAAGAGGTCTCCAACCTTGTCAACTTTAAGACTAGTGGACTTCAACTCCCAGAATTCCTCAGCCAACTATATGTGGAGTTAAAATCTACAAGTCTTAAAGTTGATAAAGTTGGAGATCCTTGGGTTAAAATACATAAAATATAACAGTAAAAATCCATGATAGAAAGCTATACACAACGATTAAATTTTTTTTTAAAGAAACAACATACTGTACAGTTGGACTGCATCTTGCTTAAAGGAATGCATATATAAGAACAAATAACAGAGGAAGGGCTATAGATATTTGTTACCTTGTGGTAAGTAAAACTGTTCTCTAGGGACTATGAAACTCTAGTCATTTTTATGCCCTGCACCAAAGTGGCTTTTGAACATAGCTTTATAGTGTGCTAACAAAATTTATGAGTCTTTCAATGAGAGACACAGTATTTCATAACAAGTCAGAAAGAATTTATTTCATCTTTCAATGAATGTCAAGAACTCACTTCAAGGTAAATGTTGATCTTGGTTTCACCTTGAACAATACTTGAAGCAAACATTGCCATGTTTCTCAATTGGGTTCTAGATAAATATCTTATACCAGCCAATATGCTAAGAGGCAAAAATCACAAAAAAATGCAAATGGAAGAAACGCGTATACTCTAACCTGGGGGGAAATAAATAAAAGAATTGATGAATTATAAACTCTTTATATATAGATTGGAAATATAGTTCCCAAAACATTGTCACACAGGGAATTTATGGGACTTTAAAAAGAATACTTGTCTAACAAGTTTTTAAAAAATCACTTCTAGTTAGTATCTGGGTAGAAGATCATCAGTAATTTCTAGTGCTAGAAACTACAATGAGAAATTGAAAAAAGAAACCCTAGAAAAAGCAATGATGAATCATTTTTAGAAACTTTACAAAAATTCTGCTGGATTGTATTAATGTAGTCATCAGAATGAGTTTGATTTGAGAGGAAAATCATTTTTAAAAAGAAAAATCAAGATCTTCCCAATTCACTGAACTTCATAAATCTCCTCTGAGATTTTGAATGAGATCACCTAAACGTTGTAGGCAAGAAAACTAACATTTTGTAAAATTTGTTGAGATTTCAATCATTTTTAGCATGATTGTTCTGGGGGGTCTACACCTTCAACCTGAAATGCTATCATAGCATGTGAAAACTTTGCCAAGAGCTAACAATGTAATCTGTTATTATATATATATACTATTACCTTCTACTATTGGTATCTATGGTTATCACTTTGTTGTTTTTTGTATGTTGACAGCTTATGCGTTGGAGACAAATTCCTTGTGTTTTCAACCACAATTAGCTAATGAAGAATATTCTACTCTACTCTGCTATGTATGATCTATATAATTTATATCTATATATATAATCTATATATAGCTTACAGTAAGCAGATTTTACTCAGTTAAAATATAACACAATATGTAGTACCTGAAACAGTATCAAATTCAAACAAACCCAACAACTTTGTTGACTCCACCACATTGACAAGGAGCATTCTGGCCAATTTTTAATAATAAAGTAAGAACAGATTGACTTCTGTCTTTGTATTTAAAAGTCTTTGCTCTAAGAATGGTTCATTCTTGTTTTCTGTCTTAATATGATCACTTGTTATTTTCCTATATGACTTTCCTGTTCCACCTTCTTCAATACATTTCTTGATATGAGACATATGTGGAGAAGTATTGATCTCTTCCATTCTAGTGGAATGGTTCCTTAAATAAGGTAGCAACTAGATAACTCATTATGGAAAATGTCTTAGAAGTATAGAATTCATTTTTTTTCCTGAACATCAGTTCCTGCTTTTAGACTTGCATATTTGCAATAGTGGCGAATTGCATTGCATTAGAAATTGCCAATTTACATTGTTATCAAAATCAGTTTTGGTCAGTTTCCTGTGAATATACATCTGCAAAAAATTAATTTGCCTGCTGAATAGACAAATAATAACAACAGACTCTTTGTTTTAAGAAGATCGCCTTGTGTAAGACACCATAAACTTGCAATTATTTTGCACCACATGTAGCATATGAAATCTGATAAAAACCATGGGGTTCCTGTCAGTCACATGGTTATGCTCTCTCTTTTTGCTTAGATATGATTATACCTATAGGTAATTAGTTACAGATGGCTACCTTAACTCACTGTTTCTCCTAATTGTCTTTAATTAGAGAAGAGTTCTAACTATAAGTGTCCATCACTTGCTGAGTTGTAATGAGTCAGATGTATTTTCTTTTTCTAGAATAAAGAATGTTTTCTCAGAAAAGGGAATATAGGGAAATAGATGCAAATGTTAATTTTCAGTCTGTTCATTCTGTTATTCAGGTGTTATTTGTGAGCATAATCCAAATACTTGCTCAGATTTTTAAAGGTTATCTTTAAACTGGATTTACATTGATCAGTTTTGAAATAGGATTACCCAGATTTAACAAAGCACTCCCTCTAGAAAAGGGAGTAACTTCATTGGCAGTATGTGGTTTGTTTCAAAGAATAAATGTTTGTCAAAAGAAGTGAAAATGTCTGCCTGTCTGTATAGGAAAGCATGCTAAATAGAACTGTTAAATAGAACTGAGAATAGACTATGCCAGGAGAAACACAAAAATGAATACAGTGGGAATAAATTACTTAAGAAGTGGGTGTGATAAAACAAAAAGAAATAGGGTGCCAAATTCATTTTCATTGAATACAAAAGAGAGTGATCAGTACAAAAGGAATTAGTTGAGGTATTTGGACATACAGATACAATGAAAGAGCAAGAAAATATATGAAGGAAGAGTGGAAAGTTTGTGAGAAAATGAAGCCATTTATGGAGTTGAGATTCTCCAAAACAGATGGTTTTCCAAAAAAGAAAAAGTAGGGAAAGTGAGAGTTATAATGAAAACCATCTGTATAAAGTAAATCTGGTTTTTAAAAAATATTTCTGTCTTTTGTTTTCTGCTTTTTGCTGTTTCTCTATGCATTGCATAGTCTCACTTATTCCGAAAGGGAGTTGTCTGATGGTCATGTAGGTATGCTTTGTGGACATGCAGTGTAAAAATTGTCTTTTTTTTTTGCTCTATACTGTTGCTGTTTTTATTTCCTGTGGAAAATAATGTTCCGAAGCTGTTAATGATTTCTGTAGAATATAATAGAGTCAAAAGAATGAATGTGCATTGCAGCAATCCCCCAATCCCTAACTTCATTCACATTTAATAATAGCTGAATAGCAGTAAATGATTAGATAATATCCAATTAGAAAAGATACAGTGTCATTATCAAATGTATTCTTTACATTATACTTCATGCTTACAGTATCTTTATTACTAGGTATAGGAAAGCAATGCTGGAATAGTAAGGAAATCTAAAATGTGTTCCTTCCTTCTCGATTTCAAATGGTTATTAATTGGAGCCCATATAGCCCATCATAATACGAGCTCTAGTTGCCAATTGGATTGTCTTCCTATGTCATGCTTTTGTCTTTAAAGAACACAAAATCCTGCACTAGGTTTACTAAATGCCAGTTCACAGAGGCATTGCTAAGCTTCTGATGGTTAACTAAGAAATCCCAGTTGTTTAATTCAGCAGCTTCTGTCGATGGAACTCTGCTTCTGCCTTGAGCTCATTAAGGAACATTTGCTCGAGGATTTCCACGGATGGTGCCTCAACGCCATCTCTTGGCGACTAAATTTGTACTTAAAAAGCACTTCGCCATAGATAAAACAGAAATAATGTATTAATTCAATCTTTTAAGACTGAATGGCTGAAGGTTAAACATTCTGTTGTGTAGGTGGAGAGTTGTGAAAAGAAATAAGGAAAATGTTGGTACAGAAAAGCTTTAAAAAATAAGGAAAATCTTTTTTTTAAAAAAATAGTCTAATAAAGCAGAGACAGAAGAGACACGTACCACGTAAATATGTAACAAGGCCTCTTTAATATAGCACTATGCTATTCATCTTATAACACCAACAATGTGATACACAATGCTATTTTTAAAGTTCAGGCAATTTTGGCTTTAGTCCTGGTTAGTGTTTGTGAAATAGATATAAACAACTTCAAATGAGTTTACTTTTTTTGCATAAAGAATAAAGCCCTCAATTAAAAAAAATATCCATTCATGTGCTGTACCTATTAGCTAAAGTATAAAATGAAAATTAAATAAACTTCCCCACAAAATGTTTAGTGATATTCTGTGAAACTGCACTTAAAATATCAAATTGTTTGATTCAGATATTATTAATCTTATTAGTGTAAAAATGGGAAAAACAAACATGTAACTAGCTCTGTCCATCTAAAGAAACATGACTTAAAATTTACCAGTAAATACAATTACAGGATAATATGACACTGCTGAATTTTGACCTATTATTGAGCAGTTCTGTGTACCCAGAACTTCGTTTGTCATTAACATAGATGTAGAAAAAGTATTTGAAAAGAAGATGGAATGGACAGGCTACTCCTTCTGGGTCAGCCAATATTCCCATTCAATACCCCTTGATTATTTTGAAGACTGGCTGAATGGAAATTATTATCTAGCATTTATGGAGGGAAATTAGCAGGTCAGGTAAGGCCAAAGATTTTCTTCTCTTTCTTTCTCCCCAAAGGCACTCCAATTCCGATGTTCTTTATGAAAGAAACATTAAATTGATTCTTGTAATAACTGGAATAAATGTAGTTCATCTTTAAACCATAACTAACTAGAAGATTATTATATCTGAAGTTTCTAAAATGAAGGCACTCTGGTGTAATTTATGTATTAATAATTTTACTTATGCCAACTTCTCTTTGAGCATGCATTCTGTGTATGTATGTCTCTCTCTCTCTCTCTCTCTCTCTCTCTCTCTCTCTCTCTCTCTCT
>JANHFO010000781.1:154231-169113 GCA_032468095.1 Pareas carinatus
TCTACCGGGTTTTATTTTCAAAATGCTATCAGAGAAAGCAGGGCGACGCCGGTCCATCGAATGGGGGAATCCTCACCTCCCCTTAACCTCAACACTGTCCCGTTGCAAGAGTCAAACATCACCCTGAACTGATCTTTCCCAAAGTAAGAATGTATCATTCTGCTTTATATCAGCAATATTTTGGTATTTCCTAGTGGTGTGTCATGATTAAAGTTTTCTTCTTATAGAGCAATATTCTACAGCTCTGCTTTTGTGAGTAAGAGAGCAAGTAGGAAACCAGCATGAATAAAACACTTTTCTTTCCCCAGTCCTCTTACTTTTGTGTCTCCCTAACTTTTTGGGTCAAATAAAGATGTTTGAAAAAAGTATAACTCTAATGTACCTGCTATTCAAGCCATTATTCAAAGTTAGTATATTAACTTTAGGAGAACTCTGTTCTTTGTATCCCCATTTCTTGGAACCTATTTGCAGAACTTACTGACTTCACTCAAGAACTTAACTTCTCCTGCCTGGATGGAAGGAGGTTTCATAGAAAATCAAATTCTTGGAAGCACTGAGGAAGAAGAACATAAAAAAATAAAACAAATGCTAAGTCATCTCATAAAATTAACTAAAATATGTACAATGAAGGCACTTCAGAAAAAGACATGTGGACAACTTCAAGAGGAATTCTCTATCAGAAATAGCAGGCAATACCAAAATCCTTAAATAAATGTTATTTTGTTGCTGCATAGTTTCATATACTGTAGCGTTTAGGAATAACAGCAGAATATAACATATGACTAAACAAGTTGGAACAGATGTAGATCAAGACAGAGTTGGTGAGAAAGGAAAAAGTCTTAGTGTGGTTGTTGTAGCCAAGATGTCTAGGTTCGAGGAGACGAGACAGAGTAGCATTCAGCAATACTTTATTTAGTTACAGTGTACCAACAGAACTGAGCGTTCTTTATATGGTTGCCTTTCCTTTTAGGAAGGTGTTATAAAAATTAGCAAGGCCTAGGAAGGCTTGGAGTTGTGTTCTGTTTGCAGGTGTGGGGGCTTCCCTAATTGCCATAACCTTATCCATTGTGGGGTGTATTCCCTCCCCATCAATCTTATAACCCAGGAAGTTGACTTCCTTAGCACCTATAGTGCATTTATTCTGTTTGAGATGTAGCCCTGCCTGTCTGAATTGGGTCAATACTTTCCTTAGCCTGGCTATTAATTGTTTCTCGTGTGCTGTTATGAGCACGTTGTCAGAATACGGCACTGTGTCTGGGATCCCTTGGAGCAGTCTCTCCATGATGTTCTGGAAGATACCCGGTGCCACACTAACTTCGAACTGTAGGAGGTTACATTTGAATGCTCTCTTGTGTGTAACAATAGTCTGTACCTCTGCTGTCACTGCATCTACTGGGAGCTGTTGATATGCCTGGGCTAGGTCTAACTTAGCGGGGAAAAATTCTGGTCCCAGGGAATGTAGTAGATGTGGACAACATGGATTGGATAGGCAGCCGTTTGCAACACCTTATTTAATGTACTTTTGTAGTCAGCGCAAATCCTAATAGAACCATCGCTTTTGAGCGGGGTTACTATCGGGATCTCCCATTTCGCATGATCAATGGGTTCTAGGATTCCCTGTTTAATTATTTTTTCTATTTCTGCCTCAACTTTGGGTCTTAATGCAAACGGGACTCTGCACACTTTAAGGCAGATGGGGTTTACTGCAGGGTCTAGGCTAAACGTTATAAGGGTCCCCTTATACTTGCCAAGATCTGAGCTGAAGACATCCACAAATTCCTGGATGAGGCTGTTGATGCCTTCCATCTGTATCACATGGACTCCCATGACCCTCAACCCCAAAGCCCCAAACCAGTCCAGCCCCAAAAGAGTCTGTAGTCTCTTCTTGACCACCAGTATGGAGAGAGTTTTGTTGAACTCGTGGTATTGCACAGGTACGTCAAGACATCCCAGACCAGGGATATCATTCCCCTGGTAGTCTGCAAGTGTGATCTTCGAGTAGGAAATGTCCTTCTGGCATAACTCGGGTCGGAGGTTCTTGAGGGTTGACCAGGCAATCAGCATTACTCCCGATACCGTGTCTATCTCCATCTCGCAGGGTTTCCTAAAGATGCGGATGGTGGCCATAATCTTCTTGTTCGGGTTGCCGTTGTTGCTCGCAATGACTGTTGTGCTGTTTGTGTCTGCTGATCGGGTTTTTTATTTTCTTTATTTTATTTTTATACTGCCCTTCTCCCCGAGGGGACCCAGGGTGGTGTACAGCCACTTAAAAACACTTAGGACATCCGAACACATTTAAGAAAACATTTAAAATAATATAAATTCAATGGCTAAATTTAAAAACCGCAATATAAAACCAATTTAAAACCAAATCAAAATTTAAAATATTTAAAATTAATAATGGATTTCGGGCCAGACGGGGTGTGATTAGGCCAAACCGGCCTGGATAAAAAGATGAGTTTTTAAGGCACGGTTGTGGGGTTTGTGATGGTTGGGTCAGTTCTTTGATGATGTCCACCGGGGGGCGCTGCTGTAGTCACTCGAGCATGGTGACTGGTCGCGTAACCTGTACACTCAGCCAATATGTCTTTTTTTTCTGCAGTTGTGGCACTGGGCATCTTAAAGGGGCAGGATGCTCTGGTATGCGCTCTGCCACAGCCTGGGCACTTCAGTCTGTTTTCTTCCCATCTTTGAAATGTTTTGTTGACCCCCTCGTCTTTGCTATATTCCCATAATGACTCTGAGTTTGTAGTTCTGTGGAATCTGTTTGTTTTTCCTGGTTTTTGGTCATCATCGTCAGGAATTTTCGCCATTTGCGCCTCCGCTGTAGCCGATGTTTCCACTGTCCATGCCTCATCGACTGCTAAGACCAGTGTTATTTTTGGGTTAGTCTTGAGGCAGCATTTTAAGCTCTTGTCCCTCAGGCCGTAAACAAACTGGTCTAGGATGGCTTCTTCTATATCGGCAAACTCACAATTTACAGCAATGGCTCGTAATGTTTTCAGGTAGATGCTGATCGGTTCGCCGGGCTTCTGTTTTCTATGCCTCAGTTCAAGCCTTTTAACCAGTATGGCTGGTGGTGGCATGAAATGCCTTTTGAGTCTTTCAATCAGTTCCTTCCAGGGAGTGGAACTGGCTGGATTTGGGGCGGCTATTGCTCTAGCTGCTCAGAAAGCCGCTTGGCTGCAATGGCTGAGAAAAAGATTTTGCATTCTTTTATCGGGCAATCTAGGAGTTCTTTTGCCTCGAGGTAACAATGATTGCGCTCCATGTATTCTTCCCAGTTCTCTATCTCTGGTCAGAAGGTTGGATCGAAAAGGAGTCTCTACCAGGTTGGTGTTAGCCATCTCCGCTCGCGATCGTCCTTCTGCTCCACTCACGGTTTGAATCTCGCGCTGCTGGTTCCCTGAGGTTGTCGCGGCTATAGTTCTTTTGCTTTGCTTTTGTCTATTGTCTCGTGGCCCTCTTTGTCGCCAGTGTTGTAGCCAAGATGTCGGGTTCGAGGAGACGAGACAGAGTAGCATTCAGCAATACTTTATTTAGTTACAGTGTAGCAACAGAACTGAGAGTTAGCCAAACGGCTGCACTCTTTATAAGGAATTAAAATGTGACACGCTGCCAATCCGGTCCCAGGGATTTCCCACTCTCGGGAATCCCCTCCCAGATCCTTATATGGATCTAACAGTGGTCTTTGTAAAGAAATGATATGTTAAAATGCAATACATAAATCAATAGCTTAAACCAAGTATTCTAGCATGCTCATTTTTATTTTCTGAGATAACAACAATCAGAGAAGCACAGAAAACAGAACACATTACGGAATATGTTACTCTAAGAATTTAAACAATGGATTTTTAATCTTCTAAACTTTGGCTATTAGCTGAAAATTCTTTTGAAGTCTGCTTTCCGAATTTATAAACATAATAATGATTTTAAAAACCTGACTTTTCTCAGATAGAGTTTCGATTGTAAGTTCTGTCTTTTTGTATATTCTTTTATGCTGGGATTAACTAGACCTTGAGAAATTCAAAAGCAGCTCTTTGTCTTAAATATGCATTTAAAATCCTTTCATATTAAACTATCTGGCTGTATAAATGTGAGAAAAACATAAACGTAAAAGCACTTGCAAGATCCTGTTACTATAACCTCACAATAAAGGCTCTAAGAATGTGATTTTGTCAGCAGGCCTGGGGACCCTGGATGGAGAGGGATGGCTGATTTGACAGGGTGTGTGTCTCTGTGTGTGTCTGCGTGTAGTGGTGGTGGTGGTCGGTTTTTTTAAAATAGGTTTTTATTATATGGAGCATTTTTTAAATTTTATAAGCCATCTGCAGTCACCTATGTGTGTGTCAGCTGGCTGTATAAATTTGCTTAATAAATAAACAAATAACAGTAAAGCTAGTGCTAGTACTCGTAATTTGTTCTTCTTGTCTGGGCTACTCCAAAGGGCTGACATCGGTCTTGAAAGTCTGAAAGCGTTTATCGCTTTCCTTTCTTTTACTTTCCAGAAAAAAGGGGGATCCATTCTAAGATGCTTTCCATACTGTCTTTATTCTGTGGATGTCTTTTATATGACACTTGTCTAGGTTACAGCCATTCCACCCTCCTTCCAAGATCATGCTCACATTCCAATACATTTAGGCACAGGAGAGAGTTTGACAGATCTGCTCTGTCTGAAAGGGCCTAAACTCACTTTTGTAAGAAGCAATGAAATATCTGTCTCCATATAAATCAGACTAAGCATATCGTATAAATAATCAGGTAGTAATAGTATGCTCCCTTGCTAACAAAAACAACACACAACACCTTCTGCCTTACAGTATTTCATTCTATGTAATCTGTTATTCTTAGACAATTTGCCCTACTTCCTCCCAAAAGTGGCCATTTCATAACAGGCAAATCTACATTTTCCATGTCGCTGTCTAGATCTTCCAACTCCAAACATGTGATGACATATTTTAGCCTTAGTCTGTAGTTCTTATTTTCTCAGCAATACATTTGGCCACAAATGTCACATTTTCAGAGTAAGGGAAAGGAACTAATTTAGGGGAAACTATATAAAACTGTTTAATAAAGTCTACTTTCTTCAGAAGTTATAAATGTCCTATGCAAGTAATGAAGACTTAATTGCTAAGAGCATAATGTTTGAGAAGTTATAGCTCATGGAATGAATTGTGGAGTAGAACTGCACAACTGAAGGAATATTAAAATCTGGTTCATTACAGACTTTGGTCAACTTTACAAAAAGTATGCCTACCAAAGTTACTATTTAAACTGCCCAATTCTAAACTTGGTTAAGTGAGGATTATATGCGTTATGATCCCTTTAAGAACCCTACAGGTTGGTTTACTGAATGGCTGACCAGCTGAACCAAGCTGAGCCACACCTATCGCAATTAGACCAGGACCTAGAGTATATAAGCAGCAGACTTAAACTCGTTCTCTCTCTCTCGTTCTGTGATTCTCGCTTTGTGATCGACGTCTCTGCTTTGATTCCTGTATTGCTGTTTATTGCTGGCCACCTTTGTTGGTGAACATACTGCAAAAACAACTTGCTAACTGAGTTAGTAGAAGGACTGCTTGACTGTGTTTTCATAACTGGACTGTTGACTTTGAGATTGGACTGTGTCTGACTATTCTGGGTATAAAGGTTTTTTATAGTTAACTGCAGTCTGTGCTTGTGTAATACTGGCTTACTCTGCTACTTTCTGGTACAGGTGTTTTTGTTCTGCGCACCATCCTTGCAACTAAGGAACCTGCTTGTGGCCAACATTGGTTATAAGTCAGGGGTGCTTGACTGAGTAGAACTGCACAACTGAAGGAATATTAAAATCTGGTCCATTACAGACTTTGGTCATCTTTACAAAAAGTATGCCTAGCAAAGTTACTATTTAAACTGCCCAATTCTAAACTTTGTTAAGTGAGAATTAAGTCCCATTCAATCCAATGGATTGGAAGTATGCTTTAAGAATAACTCTTATATAGCTAAAAAAATATTTACATTTGAAGACTCAAACCAGGTGTCCAAGTGCTCCACTTTGGTTTTATATGCATTCTTAGAGTACAAAAAGGTGGGTAGCAAGAGCCTTGTAATTTGTTGAACAGTGGTGGCTCAAGCATTTGCCAACCCTTCTTAATTTTCAGTATTGCTGCATAAATGTGATCTAAAACCTTATCTGTTTCTCACACAGGTTCTACAACTCAATATAGATAACCCAGTTAAATAAATGGTCAGTTTATATGAAGGAAAAATTAGATGCAGGTACTTTAATCAATAGGAAGAGGATCAGATAACAGAATAAATAGCAGAATAGCAGAATTGGAAGGGACCTTGAAGGTCTTCTAGTCCAACCCCCTGCTCAGGCAGGAAGCTTTCTACCATTTCAGGCAAATGGTTGTCCAATCTCTTATTAAAAACTTCCAGTGTTGAAACATTCACAACTTCTGGAGGCAACTTGCTCCACTGATTAATTTGTTCTGTCAGCAACTTTTTCCTTAGTTTTAGGTTGCTTCTCTCCTTCATTAGTTTCCATCCATTGCTTCTTGTCCTGCCTTCAGGTGCTTGACTCCATTTTCTTTGTGGCAACCCCTCAGATATTGGAACACTGCTATCATGTCACCCCTGGTTCTTCTTTTCATTAGATTAGACATAACTAATTCCAGCAACAGTTCCTTGTACGTTTTAGTCTCCAGTTCCCTAATCATCTTTGGTGAATGTGAATGTGAATGCGTTAGATCCTGCCTTGTTTAAAGAAAAGAATTCTGGGTATTCATGATCAGAGTCTGATCTTCACAATACAGCTGTGTTGAAATGTATCAAGGGATAAATAAAAGATTTCTGTGGATCTTCAAAAAAATCATGACGCTTACCAGGCTGGAAAAGTTACAAAACTTTCCTCAAAGATATTGTACTCAACCAATTCACTGCGTACAAATGAAAACAATTCAACACTGTTAGATCCGGGACTCCCCAGACATCCAGGAGCCGAGGTCTGAGGGTCCCCCGTCCTCGTGGTTTGCTCTATAAGGGAATTTAAGTTATGTTAAAACCTGATTGGCTAACACGCGCCTAAGCGCGCCAACTATAAAATAAGGCAGCGGGAGTTTTGCCGCTGTTGGTGTTGTTCTGTTTTGTCCTATGAATAAATGCTTGTTGAATAAACCCTACGCTCCAGCCCGTTTGTTCCACGCTGCTACAAACACTATTGCTACCCTCCTCAGAAGTGGTTAGTTAACCAAGACCACACAAAGATCAAGGCATGCAATACTCTGGTAGGTCCCCAAAAACCCCAGGGTAATGTCTAAGGAGTTAAAGGCCTCTCTTGTGTTGGTGAATATCATTGTTTAACAAGCCATTATCAGAAGGACACTGAAAATGCTGCAGTTATAATTACTGTAGTCCAAGGGACGGCATACCCAGGTACTGTAAAGGAAAGTTTCTCTTTTTAACTTTTTAACTTTTATTAAATTATACTATAACTTACAAAAGAAATATGAAAATGAACAATGGAAAGATAGGAAGTGGAAAGGGGAAAGAGAAAGTGAAGAGAGAAAAAGGGGGAAAGAAAAAGGTGTAGACTTCTGACTGCCTTTGATGCAGTAAAATTTAACAAATGAGTCTCACCTTTTGACATTCGTAATTTGAAGAATCACTTCTGTAGCAACATATCTACCTAATCAGTAAAACCCAAAATCAAAGTTTCGTTCCTTTCAGCCTTGAGCACTAAGTCAGGGTGGAGAGCAAGCTAGGATAAATATCTTACCACTTTGCATTATGATAAATACAGGTAACCCCATTTAATGACTGCTCATTCAGCAACTGTTCAAAATTGCCTATATTTTTATTAAGAATTTTCATTGCAGTAGTAAAATATAATATAAACTAAAGTTATGTTCAGAAAAAAGTTTAATAAATAAGTGAATAGACATAATCAATCCAGTAAAATTGCTTTGGAAAGCGCTCTTATAAATATACATCCTACATTCATTATAACATAGCAAAAAACAAACAACCCTACCTACAAATTTATTATCTTTAATTATTCATTTTTTCCCACCCTAATTTCCAAGTACTTGCCAAAACTAAAAATGCTAGAGATCCCTTGCTGCCTGATATGCTGCATAGTTTGATCTAATGCTAATACTAATTTCCTGGGCTTGTAGAAAATCTTTTAATAAGAGTGCCATCTCTATAAATATAGGGTATTTCATGATTATTAAAGAGCATACTCTAGTGGTTAAGAAAAATAATTACACCTTATCTGCACAAAATTCTTTTTTAAGCATAGAAGAAACAAATAGAAAACTCCTCCAATTACATTATTTGTTAGCTGCAATCAACACTAAGTTAGGATAAAGACATAGCAAGTTCCCACAAAGAACAAAAACTAGGAAAGCAAGAAAAAAGCCATATTGAGTATCACAGTCACAGATTCTTCAAAAAGTAAGGTTTAATCCTTTAATAAGAAAAGGCTTAGTCTGTCCCCCTCCCCCAATTTAAATTCCAAATCTTCATCTTCTTGTTTAATAAGCTAAGTCCAAGTCTAAAATTGCATTTTCTTAATCCAAAATAGCTCTGAAATATCAAAAGAGACCTAATAATAGCACTTAGACTTATATACCGCTTCATTGTGCTTTACTACAGCCCTCTCTAAGAGGTTCACATAGTCAGGCTATTGCCCCCAACAATCTCATTTTATCGACCCCAGAAGGATGGAAGGCTGAGTCAACTTTGAGTCATTGAGGACTGAACTTGCAGTGAGCTGAATTAGCCTGCAATATTGCATTCTAACCACTGCATCACCACAGCTCTGTAACTGAAGAAAGCTTCTTTTCAACCTAAAATCAGCAAGGTAACCCTATTAGTAACCCTAATCCATTTTCCTTTGTGACTAACATGTTGTATATCTAAATGGAAAACTCTCTGTGCCACTAAATATAAATAACCTATGCAAAAAATTATATTGATTTTCCTCATTTCCTAGGGGCCAAACCATAGGTAGATTTGGTTCCAATGGAATTTCCCCATGCATTTTTCCTAATGTCCCATATATAGCAGAACACGAATGTAATAGGAAAAATCCTATTGGGAAGCAAGTTCACCTAGTCAAAATGAAAGGGAAATGACATTGGAATTCAAATTCAGCAAGGGTAACAAAACCATCATGACAGAAATGTTTAGAAAGATCATTTATGTTTAGTGGGGTATATACATTTTGATTCAACTGTCTATTAGTCATTAAGAAAAATGGGCAGGGAAATCCTATAATTATGCAAGCAAGAGTCCCTCGGGAGTAGGGCAGTATACAAATATAAAAATTAAATTAAATTAAATCAAATTAAGCATATCCACCTAAACAAAATGCATGGAAAAATCTCACAGATGAAAACCCACATAGGGTTAGAGTTCACCCCCTAGAAAATCAATGATCAAAATCAATGCGACAGAAATGTTCAGAGTGTCCATTTATGACTAGTGGGACTTGTACTTTTCTGTTTCCAACATTTGTTATTCATTAGAACTTCATGGGAAAATCCCACTGGCAAGTAAATCCACACAGAGAAAATGAATGCTAAAATTCCATCAGCAAGCAAATCACCTAGGGAATCAGTCATGAAATCAGTGACAAAAATCAGTGTAGCATAAATGTTTGGAGAAGTTATTTATATATAGTGAGATGCAAAGATTTATGTTTGGCCATTTACTAGTTATTAAGAAAAATGCATAATAAAGTTATAATAAAGTCCTCATGAAATCAGTGACAAAAATCAATGTCAGAATTTTGACAGAAATTTGAGGAGACCATTTGTGTTTCGTGGGACTAATACATTTCCTTTTGGTTATTTTTTTGTTTAGTCTAACAACAAATATATAGCCAGTCAAAAATGTATGCATCCCACTAAAGCACAAATAGCTTAGCTTAACCTTTCCACCACATTGATTTTTGTCACTGATTTCATGGAGGACTAATTCTAAAAAACATAGGTGGATTTACTTTCCAATGGGATTTCCTGATGCCTTTTGACTAATGACTAAAATAAAGCACAACAGAAATGTACATGTCCCACTAAACACTAGAAGCCTATCCAAATCTTTCTGTCTAGTTGATTTTTTACTGATTATATGGGGTTCTAACTCTAACTGTAGATGCATTTGCATCTCAATGGGATTTCTCTATGCATGTTGCTTATTCACCTGTTTCTGCCACAGAGTATATACAACTTGTTAGAATACAATTAGAGCCCATCAGAGCTACAATGTTAGCTTTTCAAGAAACTTGTCTGTTATAAAATCATGCAGTAGAATTGGGTTGCTACTATAAGTTACAAATGAAATCTTTTATTAATGCTGACGTTGTTTTTAAAATTAACATTCTGTATAGGATTGACATAATATTTTAGTCGATACTCTCAGGTGTTTTGGAGATTGGTGGTTCATTGTAACCAACTAGATTTGGAATTAATGATCTTTTGAATCCTCTGCAGTTGCTAGCTTTGTTTAGTAAGTTCAGCTCCACATACTGAAGGCAGAATTTTAGTAAAAGTGTATGTTCTTGCTCATCCAGAGACAGCTTTTTAATTTAAATATATAAAATATGTATATTTGGAGGACCATCTATTTTAACTCTACCAAAGCATTTCCTATGTATCTCCTAATGTGATTTAAAAATGAAATATAATCTCTGAGATCAGACCCAAGGGATAAAATGGATGCAAAAGAAATCATGAAAATCCTCATCTTCCTCTATTAGGCATATCTATGGAGATTCTCAGTCATCCAGATCATGGTTGTCCCATAGGTGCTTTTTCAAAAGGCAACTGGACTTTTCCCCTTGAAGATGTTTCATTTCTCATCAAACAAGCTTCTTCAGTTCTTCAGTCAGAACTGAAGAAGCTTCTTGGATGAAAAACAAAATATCTTCAAAGAAAACAAAGAAAGTCCATGTGCCTTTTTAAAAAACCAACCTCCATCAGGAATGTTTTATGTTTTTTGAAGCTGACAAACCTCTGCAAGTTTTCATCCTGCTTGGAGATTTAAAAACGAAAGACAAAAGATGTAATTCTTGACTTATATCTTGCTACTTACTGGAGAATCCATTTATCTCAATAAAGGTAAAGGCTTCCCTGTCAATCATGTCCAACTCTACGGCACAGTGATCATCTCTGTTTCTTGGTCGATGGAGTGAATTTCTGTGGTCATGTGGCCAGGATGGCTATATGCCAAAGACGTGCAAAATGCCTTTACCTTCCCACCAAAGTGGTACCTGTTAAACTACTTGCATTTGGATCCTTTTGAACTGCTAGGTGGGCAGGAGCTGGAGCGAGTAATGGTAAATTGCCTTTTTGGCTGGAGTTTGAGTCCTGATCCCGGGCGATCAGCTCTCCAGCTGACAAACTCAGCATCTTTAACCATTGAGACATTGCAGTCACTATCTCAATTTGTATAAAGGCAAATGTGTGGGAGGGTGAGACGAGATTTGTCCACTGGTTTTATCAAGTGTTCTATATTTGGGCAAAATAACAATAAGAGAAATTAATTATCAAAATATTTTGTTTGTTTTGACTATTTCCCTCAGCAAACCTCCCCCATCTGAATTGCTAAGCATGTTGCCTAATAGGTTGCCTCAAGACATCTACGTTTCAAGATCTATGCTCTTTTAGCCAGCACTCCAACAGGAATGCATGCTAAGCTAAAGAATAATGATCTAATCTCAGGATATCATCAGAAATCCTTTAGTTTGAGACCCCCTTCTCTTTTGGTTAAGAAAACTTGGGAGAACAGGACTGCCAGTTTTTACAACATGGTTTAAATAAACATGCTTTAAACCAACAGACTGGATAGATTAGGTGAAGTCTATAAATCATCTGAAGTCACACTACACTAAGTTAGGTTTTCTTTAACCATGGTATGATGAATAAATGACCATTGGCAGCGTTTGCACAACATATGAAGCCATAAAGCATGGATGACAAACTAACATGCCTGGGTTCATATAACAGGCTTGGCTGAAAATAAAATTACATTTTGGCATACCGTAAACTCAGCCAATTAAAGGCTGAGAATGAAGAAATATAGCTTTCTTCCTTCCCACTATACAGAAAGCTATTAAATAAACATTGCTTGAAATCTGATCAGTCAGAATGGAATAAAATGGATAATGGCTTTACTAAGGAAGATGAAAAATGTGTTCTTATTTATATCAGTGTCTTGGAAGATATCCAATAACAAAGCCTCCAATATCTGACAGGAAGTAGTAAAATATGTATGTTATACCAGCCCAATGATTTTAGTGCAGCCGTGAGTAAATATGCTCTTTGGGAGTAGTCTAACAGCATGACTCAAAATGTTAATTTTAAAGCATGCCACTTCCTTGAATGCACAGACTGTCTTTTAACATTTAGATGCTACAGAACAGATGCCTGCTCTGGGATTTAGAGAAAAGATACCTCTGCTGCAGTTGTAAGGGTCCAAGTGGTTGTGTCATCATTTCAATTGAGTGAGAATTTCCTAAGTTAGAAATTATAAGAATTTGGACCAAGGTACATAACAAAAAAAGGAGTGCCATTACAATGTATATACATTTCAACGGATCCGTATTCTACAACAGAGATGAATATTATTATTACAACAATAAAAAAGAAGAAATGAAGAGTGTAAACTGTTCTCAGATGTAAAATAATAGAACAATGAAATAAGCAATGAAAAAGAACATAATGAACTATATCAATATGATACAAGACTATATGATACAGACTATATCAATATGATATAAGAAATAGAGGATCTACAGGAATTTAGAGAAAATAACAATAAATTAAAGCTACTTTACATATAATTTCTTGATACACAAATTAAATTTGGATAGTTTTCTATATCATCAAGGCTGTCATTGTTGCCTTTCTGCCAATGTTCATCAGAATTTGTCCTGCCTACCACAGTAGATTCAAGTCAAAGAAGAAATGGGCATCATCTCCAATATAGTTTAAGGAATGTAACAGCCAATATGTAGACTGAATGGGACAACTTGGAGCAGTCAACTTGCCGTGGCCAACTCACCATGGACAATTCACTGCAAGACAACTCAATGTGGTCAGCTCATCACAGGACAATCCACTGCGAGACAATTCAACAATTCAATATTTAAAATAATAAAAAAATATTTTAATTTTTCTCATTCACATTTCATTTTGTCGCTCCTTTCGCATCCTTTTTTAAATGACTCTATTCTATCATTTTTTCAATATTAGTGTAACTCTCATTCCTCAGTAAGTTGTCCCATGGTGTGGCACGTTGGCTGCAGTAAATGTGGTGAGTTGGCTGTACCAAGTTATTATTATTAATATTATTAATTATTAAATTTCTATACCGCCCTTTTCCCCAAAGGGACCCAAAGTTGACTGGACTGATTTGTCCTAGACTTGTGTATAGAACAGACAGTCAGAAGACTAGCTGAGCTCATCCACGAACACCTCAGAAGACATAATGAAATCTGCTTAATCTCATAAGACATGGACAGACTCATGCACAGTTTCAACTGGAAACAATAACCAGCCTAAACCAAGCTAAATCACAAAACACTAGGGAGTGCAAGGTACTCCGTGGTAAACAAAGCCCCCCTCATTTGCGAGTTGGTTCAGGAGGGGGGAGCGGACCTGGCGGGAATTACGGAGACCTGGTTGAGCCGGGGGGGGTCCCTCTCGTGGAAATGTGCCCACCAGGTTTTCGCATTTTTCATCAACCGCGGGTCCAGGGGAGGGGCGAGGGTGTTGCGATCTTAATTAAGGAGGAGTTCTTACCAAGGGAGACCACTGTTCCTCAGGTGACCAGTTGTAAGTCCTTCCTAGTGAAGTGGGGCCCTGGGAGGCAGAGGGGTGTGCTGATTGCATACCTGGCTCCCTGTCATGTGACAGCAGCCCTGCTTGAGCTACTCGATGTCATCGCCGAGGTGGCAGTTGAGACTACTAAACAGCTTGTTATGGGAGATTTCAACCTGCCAATTGCGGGCGAGACATTTGAAGTGGTTCGGGAGTTCATGGCCAACATGATGGCCATGGACCTGACCCAATTAATTCAGGGACCCACGCACTCTGGGGGACATACGCTGGATCTGGTTTTTGCCTCTGGACAGTGGTTAGTTGGCCGAAATTTAGGGGACATAGTCATGGAGCCCCTGTCATGGTCGGACCATTGTCTCCTTTGGTTGGATTTCCCTATCGTCACACCTCGCCGCAGGGAGGCGGAACAGATTAAATGGTTCTGCCCCAGACACTTGATGGACCCTGAGCGGTTCCAGACGGAGCTTGGGCCACTTCCTGAAGTCTGGACCCAGGGCTCGGCCAAGGAGCTCATGGCCACCTGGAATAGGGTGGCTGGTGGTGCCCTCGACTCACCCCGGCTCCCTGGTTTTCCAAGGAACTGAGGGAGATGAAGCAACAGAAAAGACGCCTAGAGAGCTGTTGGAGATCCGGCTGCTCCGTTTCTGATCGATCTTCTCTTGGGACGTTTACGAAGGCCTACTTGGGTGCGATCAGGGTGGCTAAGAAGAATTATTTCTCCGCTCTGATTGCATCCGCGGATAACTGCCCTGCTGCCCTGTTTGGGGTGGCCTGCTCTCTCCTTCACTTGGAGGTGTGGGACGACCCCTCGCAGGGTTCTGTGGAGGAGTTTAGAGGTTATTTCCGAGAGAGAATCATGCAGATCTGGGATGGCTTGGACTCTGACTGGGTTAGCCCAGACGGCGTGACAGATGCCGGTCTTGAGAATATTTGTTGGGATGAGTTTGATGCTGTTGCCCTTGAGGACATGGACAGGATCCTGGGAAGACTTAAGGTGACCACATGTTTATGGGACCCGTGCCCCTCCTGGTTGGTGCTGGCCTCGAA
>JANHFO010000781.1:196980-208618 GCA_032468095.1 Pareas carinatus
AATAATGCCTGATTATAAGGGAACAATAAAATGATATCCAGATTTTAAAAATAAAAACCTATTTAAAATAATCTAACTCCAATTAGCATAGGAGGATCAGGATGCGGCTATCCCAAACCGGCCAGTTGAAACAAGTGGGTCTTCAGGGCACGGCGGAAGGTCCGAAGGTCAGGAATCATTCATATAGCAAGGGGAAGATCGTTCCAGAGGGTGGGTGCTTGACTGGTGGCACCCTGAGGAGGCCCACTCTGTGGGAGCATACAGGACGGCAGGAGGTCTCAATGAGTAGAATGCGGTCCTGCAGGTAATTCCGCCCTTTCCCCTCCTGACTCCCTCCCTCTCTTCCCATTCCCTTCCCCCATATCCCATATTTTGTAAATATTGTTAAAGCTCAATGTTGAATTTTTATGTTTTCTGTACACCGCCCTGAGTTTTTTGGGAGAAGGGCGGTATATAAATCTAAATAAATAAATAAATAAAAATAAATAAAAAACTGGGCCCTATGCCATAGAGCGCTTTAAAGGTGGTCACCAACACCTTGAAATACACCCGAAAGACCACAGGCAGCCAGTGTAGCTCACGCAGTTGTGGAGTTATGTGGGTATGCCCACTCACCCCCAAAATCTCCCGCGCGGCTGCATTCTGAACTAGCTGGAGTCTCCGGGTGCATTTCAAGGGGAGCCCCATGTAGGAAGCATTGCAATAGTCCAGATGGGAAGTGACGAGAGTGTGAGCAAATGTTCGTAGGGAGTCCCGATCAAGAAAGGGGCGCAACTGACGGATCAGGCGAACCTGATAGACGGCCCCCCTGGCGACGGCTGCCACATGTTCCATAGACAGCCATATATCCAGGAGGACCACCAAGTTGCGTGCCCTTTCCATGGGGGCCAATATTTCACCCCCAATGGCCAGCGATGGTTCAAGCTGGCCATATCAGGACGTTGGTAACCACAGCCACTCAATCTTGGAAAGGTTGAGCCTGAGTTTGTTCTTCCCCATCATACCTTTCAGATATATTGAGTAGAAATTCCAGTCATTTTAGCCTTACACATCTAGGAGAACTTTTTCCAAGCTTAGGCTAGTGTGCCAACTGGATTGTGATACCTTGATAATAGTGAATAACATTCGCTTTATCATGGGTTTTTACCATGGTAATGTGACCTTTATGATAATGTGACCTGTAATGTGACCTTTATCAGGTTACTTTTGAAGAGGATTCTCAAACTGCAGTTGGTATAGAATGCAGATGGCAGGATGTTGATAGGTAAAAGGTATTACTATCATATAATTCCAATTTACTGGTTACTATATTGGCTACCTGTTCTTTGGATTAGTGATTGCTCAGGGACATAGGAATGCTTGGATCCAAAGCAAATTCTCCACTTATGTGGCTCTGTTTGTAATATTTTATTCTTATATATGAGCCAGATGTCCTTCTGATTGTTAAAATGTGTTTTGCTGGGCATTTGATAATTATTATTGACATAGGGAATAGGTGTGTAAGAACAGAGTCCTCTGTAAGTACACAAGAAAATAAATATGCTAAGGTGTGGTAATTTTATGGGGAATATTTAATTTCAAGAGCTGAATAGAGATAGGTCAGCTACTACTGATTTTTCTTATAATGATCTAGTTTACATCCAGATGTTATTTTGTGTGATATAATTATTCAATATTTGATACAAACAGCTAGTAGTTTATTTGTTGAAAAGTGTCTTGTACAAGATTATGGTTCTTTGTGTGGTAGAATATCTACAATGGCTTATTTACATATGCAGTAATATATGCTATAATATTTACTTTTAAAGTTACAATAATCAAGTTAGAAATATGCAGATACAATATAAACAAATACTGATGCTCTTCGTTATAAAATAATCTCCCTTTCTGTCATTGTTACATTAATAGAAGATACCTCATGAGAAATTTGTTTTACCTGTGATTATATTATTTGGCTAAACTCGTCTAAAATTGGCAAGTTGGTGGAATTTCTCCCATTTTATTTCCATAACATAATAACTAGTGACCAGAGTTATTCAGTAAATGTGAGTATGTTATTTCCTCATATCTGGTCTAACATCTGAACCACTATGCCATAGAATTCTCATTTAGGCTATTAAAAATCAATTTTTGCTGGTGCTTTGTGTTATAAATTACTTTAGTTAGACAAGAATTCATAGGTGGAAGACTGTTTTCTTTTCGCAAGAGTTGTAAGATTCAGAACAGCTTGGATGAAAACTCTGGATATTTTTCCTTCTGAAAAATGATGCATTAACTCATAGATGCAGTTTCTGAAAGAAGACCACATTTTTGGGATGTGGTAGATGGAGGGACGAAATATGATTTTCAGCCACATAATCAGACATTTCATAGTATAGAATTTAAACCTCTTCTGAGGTCATGTTTCATGCAATGTTCAAACAAAGCTTGAAACAGAATTTTCAATATATATCATAGCTTCTTTGTTACTTTGGTAAAGCTAAATTTCACTGAAAAATTATTTCAGGCCCTCTCAAAAGTTGAAAATGACATATTAAGTGTCAAAAGTTTAGTGGAACACATGTTCCTTTGTTTCTCTTCCACCCAATCCTGCTTGACATCTGACTATACTTAGCCATGTTTTTAATAGTGTCAATTTTTCATACTGAAAGGGGGTTCTAAAAAGTTCAGAACTATGAAGAAATTCTACACTGAAAATATCTAAAAAATTATATAGCAGCATGTGATCAGGCGTAAATATTAGGTTCCACATAATCTTGCAGTGCACATTCAGCTGCAGTAAGCATTTGTATTATAGGGTGTAGTGAACATTTTAATAATATGGGGTAGACGAATAGAAGCAAGTCCAACCCAATTATCTGTCAAATATGCTGACTTTACAGGTTTAGTTTCCTTATCCACGAAAGCAGCCAAGGTCTACAATTGAACTTCAAGATCATTCCATTTTAGGAACTCATAATTTACTCTATATTTATTTATGAAGATAATTTATTTTAATTTACATGGTCACCACAACTTAGAAAACAAGCTTTTATATCAGTTTATTAGTGCCCAGATCAATTTATAAAACGTAGTAGCATAAGATTTCTTTGCACAAACATTATCTTGAAGGAAGGAAGGAATGTAGTTCTAGACTGCACACATAGATTATTTCTTCTAAGAAATACCATTCCAGCATTTTCAATATAATTAATAGAGGGTGAGGCCTGTCAATACATTTTCAGCACAATACTAAGCACTGCACAGGGAAAAACACACTTCAGTTGCAAAATCACTTCTTTTCAATACATCATTTTGAAATAAAATCAGCTATAAAACAAAATTCATAGGGACAAATTGACAAACTACAATACTTTTTCTTCTCTAAATGTCATGCAAATGTTGGAATATAAATGCAACAGAACAGAATCCATTCATTGAAAACATATATCTAAATGCTGTGTCGAAAGCAAAAATAATCTGTAGTTCAACACAATAACCACATAACATAGATTTTATAAAAAGACCATTTATTTTTCATATAAAAACACACACGTTACACAGAATCATTACAACTTCCAATTCTTATCCTCCAAAGCTAGTCTGGAAACATTTTAAAAATTATCCAGAACTACACTTGAACTTTCCCTATTAAAATTGGTAAAAGATATTTTATTTCCTCTATCCAAGATACTTCTGAAAACAAGTTCATTTCACATTCCAAGTGTCCTCAGTTTCTGTAAGATGAAAATGTCAAAAATGATAAACCAGATCAACAGAAGCCCTTAGGATATTTGACTGTTGAACCCATGACTGACAAATATACTGAGCATCTGAGTCCCATAATAATCACAACATAGGAGTAAAAAAAATCTTATGGAGATAAAATATCTATTTGAGGAATAATATAAAACTGGCACAATTGAAAAAGCAGTATATTATTTCAGGTGTAGTTCAGAACAGGGCTTGAAGCATCACCTCAAATGCAAAGGGAGGAACTATGTCCTCTTGGCCAATTTATGCATGGAAGGAACTGTCTTCTATTTCTGGTCCAGAAGAATGGGCAAAACTAGAGAGACAGGGAATCCTCTATGAATAACAAGAAATCCCTGAATCAAAACAACCCTGAGTTTCTTTCCATAAAGAGACCGTGTCAATGTGCAACAAGTGCTTGAGAAAATTCAAGCACTCTTCTGGGCTCATCTATTCCATAATTATTGCATTTAAGTTTTTGTTTCTTCCTCAAACTGTGAGGACAAGAAGATATGCGAAATAAAGATATGAATGGAAGTATCACTTGTGCTTCACATAATAGTTTCTTTATCACAATATTTTATTCTAGAAATAAGATGTATTAACGTGGGGGCAAAATATAATCTCAAAAATTAACACGTAATTTGAAGTAATAAAGACAAAGAGATTTGTCAAATGTTGTGGTCTGCTAATTTAAATAACATCTAGGGTCATGCTATAAATGTCAAGTGTGAAACAGTTTATGAAGAAGTTGTTCTGAAAAAAAACCCTGGTCAGTCAGCCAAATCATTAGGTAAGCCTCCCAAATAGCTCCAAACTCAAACCATATTGGCTCTATAAACTTTCCAAGTCACAGATTTGCAGAAAGATCTTGAAACTCTCAAGATGCAAATCCTTCCAGGAGCATCCATTTGGATATCCGAAAATTACAGTTGCAATCTTATGATCATGTGATTAGGACAGAGCAGTAAAAATCAGGACTATAACACAGTAAAGAGGAGCTAAATCAATTTCGAACTGATATTGTTTAGCTAAAATTAGACAGTCCTCTAATAATACTCCTTGAAATTTCCATGAAATACGTTTCCAATGAGGCTTAGCCTGCAGCTCAAATACCTGTTTAAAACTATAAGTGGATATTCCAAAAATTATAAATATGCACCAAAGTCAATGCAAGTTGATTGAGTATTTATGCACAATGATTTGTACACATTCTTCCATTTCATAGATGAATATACAGAAATGACAGCAATAAACATTATTAAAAATCTATATGCATGTCTTTAACCTGTGTACAAAGTATATTCAATTCATATTACACCATTATATTTGGAAGATCAACATTTTCTGTTCAACTTGAAGCATTCTGAAAAATGATTCAAATGCTTTTACTTCAGTAGAATCTCTTAGCTTGATTCAACTCATATTATGCTTAAAGCATAATAATTTTATCATACTTTTATTCAGACTTCTTATTGCTTAAAAATATTAGCTGTGCTTGAAGATGGACTGTCCTAAACCACAGGACAACCTCATGGACGTGGTATAGTAGTATGTGGAAGACACGACCTAAGTCTCTATGAGCACCAAAAAAGAACCCTCTGTAAGAAAAGAGGGGAAAACGTATGTGGGGAAAATATCACTTTCCTGGTGATTACACAAAGGATTCACTGAAGAGCATAGCCTTTGGCACTGTGTCATGCACAAAGAAACCTCTGGGAAATAGGCATTTTCCCTTACTCCTATCCTTTTTATCCATCTTTCTCATCCTTTCCCTGCACTGTCAAAGTCTAGTTGAAGTGGTAAGCTGGCAATCTGACCATTTGTTTGCTAACCAAAAAGGATCCATGGCAATGTGTACTTGACTTTATTATAGTTCGTTCCACATTACTATTGTGGTTAGTCAGGGTTCAATCCCAAATTAGCTATGTGAGGATAAAGAGAATTTCTAGAAATTTGGCCACTGAATTAATAATGTAGCTTTCAAATGTTTTACAACATTTAGCAGGTTCCTGAAGTACAATTAGTTATTACATAAAACCCACCAACACAAAAGACAAAGCAGGAAATCTGATGGTACTTCTCCAAAGACATAAGTCTCAAGCATATCTAACTGAGAGAAAGCAATTGTGCTTCTTAGCAATAAATCAGAGTGGAGTAGTTACTGTAAGAGCAAATAAATTTTCTAAAAAAATCAGTTTGCAAGGCTGCTAAAGCAGTGTCATTAAAAAAAAAAAAATTAAAAAATGAATTTGAATCTCACCTAAGACACCAGAAACATTTCATTCCTTCTCTAGAGATGTTACCTAGAGGGCGCTGAGTTATAAGGCAGACTTTTTGATTTTATGCAAACAATTTCAATTCTACCCTCCTATTAAACAAGAAAAGGTTTTTGTTTTTGTTTGTAAATCACAACTTTTGGTAATGAATCATATTTAAAAGTCTGTGCAACAGATTTTTTTTTGAAATAGCTAACCCCATAAAAAGTGCCACTGGAAAAAGAGCTAAATGCTGACAAACACAACATGTGTTCTCAGTGTGAAACATTGGTAGAAAAAGCAGCTCCAGCTCCAGATCAGATGTTTCTGTCATCAGGGCATTTTGATTCACCACACTCAAGTCTGAGTAAATCTGCCCCTTCCAAAATCTCTCCATCCCCAAAATAAGGCCATCCATCTCTCCTCTTCAGTCCATTTCCATAGACATAAGGCGCCGGCGCTCTCGCCTAGTTTCTTGAACTTCCTTCTTGCAACACCAACGGGAACTACAATAGCCAATCAGACAGGATAAAAGTCCAATAACTGAAGACAGGCCAATGCCAATCAACAGTGGAAACTTGAAAGCATTCAGCACTGAGAGTGAGAGAAGGACAAAAAAGATATTATAGCACATGGAGCAACAATTTTTTTGTATGAAAAGAAAAAAAGTATTCCTAATCTAATATGAACAGGATTTTTGTGCTATTTGTTCAAAGGATCTCACTTTATTCCTTTTCTTTTCTGAATTTAACCTGGACTAAGTCCACGACGAACATTCATGTGTGCAAATTAATATTTGTTTAGCTTTTAGCTAAACACATTGTCAGTTACCCATCCTTACTTAAAGTCTGTGACTAAATCTTACAGCATGATTCGAAGAAACTTTATTCTAAGTGAGCTCTTGGACATTTCCAACTGCCATTTAAAAAAAAGGCATCAACAGATCATTTAAAGTTAACAGACTATAATGTCTATAATGAACATTTATTTGGAAAATGTAATATGCACGGCTCTAGATATTTCATGTTCAATATGATTGAACATCTGTTTACTGCAAACTAATTATGAAACTGAATTGTTGTTCCTTGTCAAGCAACAGATATACAATGACATATTTGTAAGATGGGCTAGCTACCTCTAAGAATATAAACTGTAAATCATCATACAACCATCTCTCTCTATAACTGTGGAAATCTCTGTTCCATTTGTTTTATTTTTCCTTTTTTTCCATCACCTAAGGAATTTTTGAATTAATTTTTGTAATACTTTTATTTCATTATTGCAGATAATGTATAGGTTAATGATATTGCTGCTATTGTTATTGATTTACTGATTTAAAAATCATATTCTAGAAATTGCATATTGCCTTGGAATTTTACTGAATTATGAGAGGCTAGTGGAGAGTTGTTTGTACAAGGAAAGATAAACACAGCTTGTCTACCTCGCAACTAAAGGCTGAAGGCAGCGAATTCTTAGGAAAAAGATAAGGATTCCGCCTTTCATCTAATCACATTCAATCCTTTTTATCCTTATCTAAATTACAATATACGATAAAAAATAGAGGAAAGATCTTACACAACTTTCTTTCTACTACACCATATTTGTTCCTGCTACATGAAATAGAAAATCTTGATAGAAGAGATATATTTTCATTGGGATCACTTACCATCCATCTTCACAGTTACAAGAATTGCTTTAGAGTTTATTTCCTTTTCCTGTTGCCAAACACCTGCAGCCGATCGTACCCAAGGAGTTACCAAACAAAAGTGGTTGCCAAAATCATGATCTTCGCAGCCATGAACTCTAAGTCGGAACTCCATGGGGGAAATCCTCTCTAAGCTGATATCACTGCTTCCATTTCTTCTTGCCTGTGTCACTATTCCTTTTCGATCTAGTGAGGCTAGGAAAACAGGTTCTTTGTCCATTGCAAAAGAGCGCATGGCAAACCAGGAAACATCAAATGACATGTCATCTGGAATTGAAAATACAATAATAAACTCTAAAATAAGATCAGGCATAATAACCACAGTTCTCAACAGGTTTCTTAGAAATTTTAGGAAGTTCTTTTTCATTCAAAAAGTTAACTCTATTGAATTGCACAAGTTTAGCTGAATTCAGTGTATGGCTGAGAATTTATAGGGTCTTTTAAGCAATAACTTCAATGATAAACTTTCTACCCATAAAATAAAAGATTAAGATGATTTGCATAAAGAATTCTTTAGGTAAGTGTCATGGAGAATAGCAACTGAGTCATTATATCATAACTAAATTCCACTGCACTTATTATTGCATCACACAAAAGTCAACTTGAAGTCACCACCACTACAATTGCTTTGTTCCTGCCCCTTGACTTGAAAGGGTTATGCCTTTTCTTCAACTTTCTTGTAGATTGCATAGACTCAATTATGATCTTTACTTACTGGCATGATTACTACTAACCCCTCTTTTTTGTAGGATAAAATGACCAGCTCTTAAGAATGGGACTAACAGAGTTGAACATATCCAATGTTACTGTTAGGGTTATACCGGTGGTGATCCCTTTAAGTAACCCTACAGGTTGGTTTACAAATTGCATGGCCACCTGAAGCAAGCTGAGCCAAACCTATCTTAATTAGCCCAGGACCAGAGCATATAAACCAGCAGGGCTTAATCATTATCTCTCTTGCTTTGGTGATCCTGCTATGTGGTATATGTCTCTGAGAATAGTTCCTGACTTGCTGTTTTTCCTGGCCAACTTTGTTGGCGAAGATACTGGATAAACAACTGACTATGCGTGTGAATGGTCGTACAATTGCTAACTTCACATCTCAATTAACAAATCGTCTGTCTTACACATTGGCAAAAAGAATCAGAACACTAAATACAAATTGGGTGAATACGACCTCGTAGACAACCCTCACTCTGTCAAGGACCTTCAAAGGATCTAAGACCCAGAGCTCACTGTAACAGCATTGCCAAAAAGACATTAAGAGTTGTTAACCTTTTCTAGTAATATTGAACTGCAAACCAGGGCATATAAAATCTTCGCCAGATCAATTCTCGAAAACAGCTCATCTGCCTGGATTCCACATTGTATAACGGACATTAATACAATTGAATGAGTCCAGACGTATTTTACGAGAAGAGTACTCCATTCCTCAGTCCGCAATAGAATACCTTACGCCACCAGGCTTGAAATTTTGGACCTAGACAACTTAGAGTATGCCACCTATGGTCTGAACTAAGCTTAGTACACAAAATTGTCTGTTACAATGTTCTATCTGTCAATGACTTCTTCAGTTTCAGCCACAATAATACACAGGGTAACAATAGATACAAACTCAAAGTGAACCGTGCCAGACTCGATTGCAGAAAATATGACTCTAGCAACAGAGTGATCAATGCCTGGAGCTCACTACCTGATGCTGTTGTTACATCCTCAAAACCCCAAAACTTTAACCTTAAACTGCTTACTGTGGACCTTACTCCATTCCTAAGAGGTCTGTAAGGGGGCGTGCATAAATGCACCAGCGTGCCTATCACCCTGTCCTACTGTTTCCATTTGTTTGTACTCATTTGTTATGCATATGTTTATATTGCTCCCCTTTTAAATTTCAGGCCTTATTTAATTCTTTTATTTATATTTCTTAATGTTTATGTTGCTGTGTTTTACATGCCTGTAAGCCGCCCTGAGTCCCTCGGGAGAAGGGCGGGGTATAAATAAAATTATTCTTATTCTTATTCTTATTCTTAATCTTATTCTTATTATATCTGTTTATACCTATATGTTTATATGGCATGTTTATACTTATACTTGTGTTCTCATACATGCTTGACCAAATAAATAAATAAAATAAATATCTGTCCAAAATTCTTCAGACACTTTGCTAAAAATGTTCTACTGAAGTGACTGGCTTTGGAAACATCTTTCCAGAGGTACATTTACTTATAAAAAATATACACAACACATTTTAAAAGAAACCATGCAAAATATATGTAACTTAAAGGCATACAAATGTCATAAATATGTCATTTTAGTTATATAATATTTTCTTCATAAATTAGTGCTTTAATTACTGGCTTACTCATCAAAAACAGACAGAAACCCTTCCTTTAAATGAAGGCAATTTCAGAATTAAGATGTTCCATTATGCACTAATAGCTTCCTGTTCCACTGACCTAATTCAGCTAACCTTTTACCTTCATATGTATATAAGGTTTGTGTCACTATATAAGACAATTTTACTAGAGAATAAACTCCCAAGAGCCTACACTGAATTCTACCTCTAATACAGAATGGCAGTTAGTCAGAACTCATCATTTTTTTGTATTTTAATAGGAACAATTTTTATAAATGTATGAGTAGATCTATACTTTTAACCTCATTAGATTACTAGCTGTTGTTGGAAGTTTAATTGTTGCATTCAATGTAGAATATCTTGGTGCATTCCACTGTGAGTTGGAAATCAAATGTGGGAGCTAGTCTGAATAAATTTGCCACACATTACTATAAGCATTTGTAACACTATCCTAGAGCTTAGAGGTCATTATCACAATTGGTGAATACAAAGATGTGAATTAGACGTGTCCTTGACAGCAGAACCTCCTCAACTGCATTTGCTTTACTGTGTATGTGAGAGACTTATGAGAAATATACTGAAATTGCATATATTCAAATAGTTTAAACCAGGGGTTCCCAAACTTGACAACTTTAAGGCGGAGCTGGGGAATTTTGGGAGTTGAGGTCAACCCACCTTAAATTTGTCACGATTGGGAAAGCCTGGTTTAAATGATACTCAACTGATGAAAGGTGCTTAATTCTTGTTTTATTTTTATTAGATTTTCTACTTTTGCATACTTAGAGTGGCTAATTACAAATTATATGGTATACTATTAAAATAATTTTATAATAGAATAATCTGGACTATGCAACATTTTGTTTTTCAGAGGTAAAGAATCTTTTACAATGTGTACCACTTTAGCTGTCTACAGCTTATTAAACCACCAAACCTGTTTCCAGCATTGTGAGGATGTTTTAATAAATCACAAGCAAAGGCTGGGCTCCCACTGCTATGTGTTTCAAAGCAGCACTTCCAAACTAAATTTGGAGGAATGCACAGTCTAATTGCAATCAAATAAGAGAAACATCAAGGTTAATTCAGTTTGTACAATATTAACACACAGGGGTTTAGGTTTACTGAATATATAAAATGTTCTCTATCCTAACAAAATATTTATCAAATTGCTCTAACTCTAGAAGAATGTACTAAACATCTTCAAGGATTGTACTAAAGTTGTCCAAATTAGAAATCCCTCTATTCATTTGGGAAGCCAAGGATTATTTAGTTATCTTTTCAATTATCTAGATGCAACAAATAGCATATTTGTTTACAGATAATGACAAAGACCAAAGACCAAGTTCACAAAGATTATGGATATAAGCAGATATTAAAGACAGAACATAGACCTAAGATTTTACTCTTTAAAAATATCGCATTACTCTATTCCCCCCCTCAAATAGTACTAAAAATAAACAAAGATCTTATTTTATGTTTAGCACCAATTGCTTATACAGATGAAACTCGAAAAATGAGAATATCGTGCAAAAGTTCATTTATTTCAGTAATGCAACTTAAAAGGTGAAACTAATATATGAGATAGACTCGTTA
>JANHFO010000785.1:6884-19922 GCA_032468095.1 Pareas carinatus
GTAGTAGGCCGGAACCAGCTCAGAGGGTATGCCGACCCTCCCGGAAAGTCTGAACCCAATCGGTTCAGTACTTTCCGAGATCACTTACCAGGCACAAACGTGCCTGCATTTTTATATATATAGATAAGAGGGGAAAAAATCTGAATATTATGTGGCTCTGCCTCTTTCAATCGAATTCTTTAACATATTCCTTGACAAACCAAAGTCTACAATATTCTGTGCTAACGGAATATTTCTTTATGCATGTGTCTTTGTTGTTCTGCTTTATTAATATACCCTTGAACAGTTTCATTCATAGTTTTCTTATTTTTCCTGTTCATTTCAGTTTCCTATTTTCATTGACTTTCCATTATTTTTCTTCTGACTTTTTATGGAGAGGGGAACAGGGAATGCTTCAGAATTTGCCTTGCCACACCGCACTCAACTTCTTAGTAAAAGTGCCTTTCTCTAAAAGCTATGGAGTAAGGGTCATTCTTTCCTAAGGGGATTGGGGCCAGCCTCACACTGTGTAGAATTTTGAAGGGTGCATTGTTTCAACTTTAGTAGAAATGGTCCCTCAAAGCAAGGCTGGGAAGTGAAGTATCTCTACATTCAGGGTAAAGTAGAACATCCTCATTCCTTCACAAATGTTTTAACAAAGAACAGGCTTGTGTACATATAGCGCATGAGAAAAAACCCAGGATGTCAAAGCACTAAATCTTCATTGAAAAGTGCTTTACTATTATGAGGTGAAATGCCACACCACCACAAGGCAAATGTTGCGGGGGGGGGGGGGGAAAGAAGATAGCATCAACATCAATAAAAGAAATCAAATCTCCCAATTTTAATGATCAAACTTTAGACATCTGGAATTACTTTCAAGTAATGGATGGAACAAACTACAATTAAGCGGAATACTCTCTCCCTCTCCCCTTCCTTTTCTATTTTGTTAGTCATCTACGGTATAAAGATTGACTCCTTCTTCCTACAGGACGTAACTGACTGCTTGTAAAGGTTTTAAAATTAGGCCATGTTTTGTTTACTGGTTATTTTCTGTGCCCACTGCTCACAATTGTGATGGATTTCAGTTATGTTGATTTCAGTTCTGAAGATTCACTCTAGCTTCAAGAGTATGGATCATAGCTCTGCTGTTCATTTTGTGAGATTTTTCAGTTAGAGAACCCAAGACATATAGTGTGAAATGACACCTCCAAGATACTGATTGTCAAATGTCAAGAATCTATTTTCTATATGAGGTTCTAGTGAGGAAACCTTGCTTGGAGGCTACTTCCCATAGGCTGTTCTATGTCTTGAACTGAATATAAGTCATTATTTAAGAACTTGTATTCAGTGCAAAGAACTTATGTTCAGGTTCTTCTCTTCCCATATCTTTCATTGCAATCACAGTTTGTTTTTTGTATGTATGTAGGTATTGAGCATGTACACCGGTGACAAATTCCTTGTGTGTCCAGACACATGTGGCAAAATAAATTTTGATTCTGATTCTTATGGCTATACTAGCTGGAGTAACAAATGTGTCCTCACACATACACACACACACACCATTATTTCAGGTTGCTATACTTTTGGCCACGTATAAATAAATAAAAATGTTTTCAAGTGAAAAGCGCATTCAAAGCTACACTTTATCTTTCTTAGTAACTGCTGATATGAAAGAAAAGTCTTCCACTGACATTTTAACTAAGTCTAAAAGATTTGATTAAGGACAAAAGAACCTCTTAATTCTAGTTTCACCTATTTTTTTCTTTGCCTGACCACAAATTCATTTTAGCTAATTTAAACATTTGAGGGTTTTTTACCCCCTCTTTTTTAGTATGCACACTTTTTCTTACAATTATACATTTTTTAAGGACTTTCTACTATTATGAATACTTCTACACAACATGGCTGGAGCTAATTTGCCAATAATAAAAATGTATCACAAAATTTTAAAACTTAAGAATTTTGGTGAGGAAGGTCATTTGTGCAAGTTTTGAAGGTGCAAATTGGATAAATTTATTATAAAAATAGAGAATTATCTCACCATCTCTACGTTACATTCCCCTCTCTGTGTAACCATTCTTGTTTTTTTTAATGATGCTTCACCTACTGCAATTAGCCCTATGTCTAGTTTTTCACTTATTTCAGTGTTGTCATAGACAGATATAGGATGAGATTGCTTAGAAATATAGGTTCAAAGATAATTACATCCCTTTAGAACATAAGTGCTATAGACAGAAATTATTTCACTTCAGTACCTTGCTAGAATGAAAAGAATTCCAAGTTGTGAATAGAACTTCTTCTCCAGGTCAACTACAGGGACAATTTTAAATTAGTTTCTGCTATTTTAGCATTCCAATCTTTTGTAAGACACCTTTCCCTGATTCCACTTCAATAGCCAAAGTGCAATTAAATACAACCCTTCAAAAATATCCAATATTTGCACACCTTGGATTTTTCTTCCATTTTGTGAGGTCTTTCTGCTATTATGAAGATGTTTATGCATAATACTTTTTAAATAATAAAAATGCATTCCATAATCTTGAAAAGAAAAAAAAATTGGTGAGGAAATGCTTCTTGACTCTTGTACAAGTTCTGAAGGTCCCACTTGGATAAAATCATTAAAAATTGGAGCTCTCATCGTCATCTTTAGGTTACATTTCTCTCTATATATACTCCTATTTGTGAGTGTATAAGAGAATGTACGAATGCAGGCCAGTGTAAAACGAAGAGCATTATTAACTCAAACCCAGGCCATTGCAATTTTAATTCTACAGAATTTGTGATTGTTCTTCAAATGAACTGATTAATTGTGGGGTGTAGAAACTTATTTTGGCTAAGTCAGTCATTCCAGTATAAGAATATATATATATATATATAAGGGGCTTGACTAAGTTAGCCAGATAGTTATGTCATTGTTTGTATGATGAAGTCACTTTTAAAAATGTATATACTAATGGTAATAAATAGTAACATCAGTGCACAAACACAGAAGACCACAAATGTGCTCATATACATACTGCACATATTGCATATTTAATTTAAACAAGAATAGAAAGGTGATGTGCTATACATCTAGGCCAGTGATGGCAAACCTATGGCACAGTGGGCAAGCAAAGTCCTTTCTGATGGCATGTGAGCCAAGTCATCCTGTCATCGCCCCAGAACTGAGCATGCTCAGAAAGGAGTAGTGGTGCCAGCTGATGATGTCATGGGGCCATGTGCATTCTCAGAAAGAGGGTAGTGGTGCCAGGTGATGGTGTCATGAGCTGCAACTCATTAGCTAAGACTTGATTGGGCACTTGGTGTCTAAAAGGTTAGCCATCACTGATCTAGGCAGTGATCAGTCATTCCAGCAGAGTCAATCTATACTTAAGTTTAATACAGTTTTTACCTAATCTACAACTTTTCCTCTCTCTTGTGTTTTTTAGGGAAGATTTTTGAGAAGATACATGGACTACATCTACAGGGAGTCCTGGATGCAACAGATTTTGTGGACCATTTTTATTCAGGATTCAGGGTGTGAGATCAATGCCTCATTGACCATCTTGATGACCTCTGTAGGACCTGCGTAAAGGCTCCTAATCTTATTTGATTTATGGACGGTTTCAGTGCCAGGAACCAGGATATCCTTCTGGGTTGGTTGCAAATGTTGGGAGTGAGAAATGTTGTTTTTCCCTTTCTTAGCAATTGGATTCAGTCAGTGATGATGGGAGGTGAGAGACTGAGCACTTGGGAGCTTCATTACAGGATGTTACAGTATTTTCGCCCTTGTTAGGAAATTTGGGAACATATCATCCACCAACAGGCTAGTGATATTCAATACGTATATTTCCAAAATGCAGTGGAGGACCTGACTCAAATCCTGAAGGCTATTAAGGATTGGATAGGGAGAAGAAAGCTTGAACTAAATCCAAGACAAACAGAGTACCTGGGAGTTCATATGTCCTTTCCAGAGATGGTCTTTGTTCCTTGATGAACTTGTGCTTTTTGAGATTGAACAGGCTTGAAATCTATAGTTCTCTTGCACTCATACACTTAGATCTTGGAAACCAGTTGCAGCCATTTTTGGAAGAGAAAATTCTTCTGTCACTCATGTTCCTGTCACCTTTTAATTAGAGTGTTGCAATTTGCACTACATTGGATTGTCCTTGAAGACCATTTAGATTCTTTGGGTGATTTAGTGTGCAGCAGTTCAAGGAACAATATGAGTGCCTAGCTCTCCCATGTAACATTACTACCCAACTGCCAGTCAGCTTCTGGCTTTATGTAGCCTTGGCTCTTAATGACTCACATTGCCTTTTCTGCTTGCTTGCTCTAGTCAAAGGGATTTGCTGCGTGTCCCAAATATGAGAAAATGCCAACTTTAGGGATTCCATGTTGAAGCCTTTTTAAAGATGGTCTCCTGCTTCTGGAATTGTCTTCCACCCAATATTCAAGAGCTTACCTTTCTGCTATATTATTTGAAGGCTCTCATGTCTGGTGCGGAGATAGCTGAGAATTTTGCTGTCCAAATGAGACACATGAAGAACTTTTTGTTTTTATTTTTAGACTCACTTTTTATGGTTTCATTTTCTATTCTTTTTGCAAGCTGCTCAGAGGGATTCTTCCCCCTCCCCCGAATTGCAACAGCATACAAACCAGAGTGTTGAGTAAATAGAAATTATTGCCATGGAAAGCAATGATACTTAAAATGTATTTGGCCTTGGTCATATTGTCCCCATAGATATTAAAAACAACCTCACCTTGACATGTATATAAATGTACTAAAGAAAACATTCAATCGTTACTTTAAGTGTGGCTTCTCAACCACAAAATAATATGTTTATTTCCCCTCATCATTTTTGTTCTTTTATTGATAAAAACTACACAAAAGCTAACTGATCAGAATAATTAATTAAAAATAAATCAAACAATGTTACACATCCTTCTGTGATTTCTTCACTTTTCCTTTTTAAATCACATCTTCCTTCAAATTTTACCAAAGCATATTTTTTTTTGTCAGCCCATCTTAATACTTTTCAACAGGTAAAGGTATTGTAATGCATATCTCTATATCCAAAGTCCTCCCTTTCCTTTACATTTAGAAGTTCCATGTTCAAGTGTAAACTCATATTGCATTATTAACCATCCCCCTTTTCAAAGAGCCCCAAACATAACAGTAGTGTCAACAATGAATCACAATGAAGATAAGGGGAAAAAAAATCAAACGTCACCCCCCCTCCTTGAAAATGTACAGCATGTGTTTTAAATGTACATGCACCCAAAGTTTTGTCAGTTATGCATCTTGGTTCTTTTACAGAATTGTCAGTGTCCGCTTGGTTCAATAAATGCCTTTGACACCATATTTGGAATTGGAATTTATAAGATAGGTCTTGCATTCTTAAGAAATAAAGAAGTGAGAAAAAATTGATTTGATATGTTCCAACCTGAAAAGGGGGGAAATGTTAAAGGAAGCCTCTAAGCCTAATAAACAATTAAAAAGAAATAATACTTCATTCTGTATTTGGCAGACCCTCCCCCCACTTCCCCTGTATCCCAAGGTGGCATCTGTGGTTCTCTTCCATCGGAACCGTGCAATGTAGAAAAATCAAATATACAAACACAACTTTTAATCCATCCCTTTATGTTGCTAGAGTGAAATCTAACTTCTTTTTTTCATATAAGAACTCAACGTTTTGTTTGTTTGTTTTATATTTACACCAAGAAGTTTGTTCAACAGTTTAAAACCAAAGGACATTTTGAAATTCACCAATCCATACTGCCAGACCACTAGATTGAATTTCTACAGTGTTCTGTGAGACATCCGCCATTTTGTTCACTTTCTGTGGTCTTGGGTTGAAAACATTTTTTTCCACTGGAACGGTTCAAAATGTCTTCTTGCGCCTTTCATCTCTTGGATTAAAGGGTTGTTTTTCCCTACAGAGGGGAAAAATAAGAACCTTCCCACACAATCCCCTTCATTTTCATTCAAAACTGGTGTTCCATCAGTTTGGTATTCTCTCAATGTAAATAGCTGGTGCAGCAGAGCGTGCAATGGTAGCGATGAAGCTGTGGTCTCGACTCAGCTCCAAGTTGGTGGTTTCAGCCTGATCTCGGGAGATCGTATCATATCCCTTATTTACATGGAGAGGCTTATGAGCCTGGCAGTATCCAATCACTGGTTGGTCATAGCTGTAATAGGGTAAAGTCTTCATATGATGAGGGACCTGGGAAGAGACAGATTAACATAATTTTAGAAGAACGTGCATATTAAATCTTAGCATCAAAAACAGTGCAGGTTGTGACAAGACAAGTGCTTCAAAGACTGCCTTGCATTATTAAGGGAACGTCCTTTATTTACCTTGGTGATAGTTCAATTCAAAAATAGTTCAACAATTGCTAAGATAGCTCACTTAGCAATTGTTCAACCAAAGATTGGTTAAATTAGATATATAGCCTATGAATTGCTTGTCTACTCCCTCATCTTGGAATTTGAATATTGGTTTTACTCTGGAGAATCATACAGGTACTGCAAGCACATGGCTACTCTTATAGTCCTGTTGAAGAACAGTTCTAGGAACCAATATTATTTAATCCAAGATAAAAATAATAGCAAAATAGAATAAAGGAAATAGTGTGCTCCTCAGAAATACTGGGAATATAGGATTCAAATAAAATGAAAATGTTTGGCATGAAACTAGCTTGTATAGAGATATTTTCAAGAGTCTAGAGATTATTAAATGCTACAAGTTATTCCAGATTTCTATTTAGCTTCCATCTATCAATTCATTTATCACTCCAGGCATCTTTTATCTTTATTTCCTGGACTGATGAAAGAAAAATCATAAGGCTTCCTATGCGCTTGACATTTAGCTCACCATTTTAAAATTTTATTTTGCAGTTGACATGCATGGCTATAGCAGTCAATCATTTTCAGAGAGGGATAGAAAATTAATATTGAGGAAACTCTTTTAAATTCCAAAGTCCCCCAAGTAGTAATGTTTTTCATCAAAATTCCATCTGTAGATTGCAAGAATTAGTAATCCAGGGGTGTCAACAAAGGTTAGATTTCAAGATGGCTGCCAAAACAATATGACTGAAGACTCGTTTTTTATACAAAGGGGCACAGCTTTGATTGCATAGTTGTGGTTGACATGCTGACTTTTTTGATGTCTCCCATGAATGTCCCTGCTCTAATTAATAGTATAAACCAGTGGGTATTGTGTTTACTTGAGCCACCTGCTTTACCCCACCCTGAAACAAAACTCAGTAAAATAGCAAACATTACTCAAACAGGCCTAGGCATTGTGCCTTTGTTTTTGTCTCCAAATTGGAGATAAAAGCTTCTGAATCATAACATTAAATCTAAATGTATTCTGAATTGCCATTCCCTCATTAAATTGCATTTTCAGGATTTTTTTTTTAAGCATCTCTTCCAAGCTTTTTTTTAAAATCCCTTCAAACAACTTTTGTTTTTCGATAGAGACAAAGTGAAGACCTTAAAACAGAGGAAGCAGGTTTTAAGAAAGAAAGAAGAATGCTGTCGTGGAAATGAACTTTGGGCTCCGGTGTCTTGAAGGATTCAGGTGATCTCCATGACAATTAGCAAAACACAAGGTGCAATCTGAAGTAGCACCAAATTAATTTATATTATACATACCGTGTTTACCCAAAAATATTATTTTTGCTCCAAAAGACGCATTAGGGCTTGTTTTCCAGTTAGGTCTTATTTTGGGGAAAACAGGGTAGCTCTTATATAGTCTGCCTGCCAGCCTTCTCAGTTAGGCCCAGCGGGAAACACAACCAGATGAGTAATCCTACTTTATGGTTACGCTGCATGAATAGAATCTTTACAGCCTGAGAATTTCGGGACGGATTTCCCTTCTGAAGCTCTTTTTCCATTTGTATAACTGTTTCCTAGGCAGCATCCCTTCCCCCCCATCTCACACAAACAAGTCTGAGTTCAGTTTACAAGAATAACAACAAGCAATTCTCCCAACACAATAGATAAACAATTAACTACTCTTAGTAGCATAGTCTACCTTCACCCTGACCGAAATGCCTGGGGAAACAGCCAGATCAATATCATTATTGACTAATGAAATGTTGTCTATGATTTTAGCTGAAAGTCTGAAAATAATTTTGCAAGAATTTTTTCATGAGGATCAATGTGAGTTTTTACCTAAAAGATGATATATTGGATATTTTGGAATATTTGGAAATAAATAATGAAAAAGAAGTCATATTGATCTTCTTAGATGTAGAGAAGGCTTTTGACAATTTAAATTAGGCTTTTCTGTTTAACGTTTTGGAAGATATGAATTTTGAGGAGAACTTTGGAAAATGAATACGATTGATTTAAACTTCACAGAAAGCAAAAATAATTGTTAATGGAGATCTAACAAACACTGTGAGATACAGAAAGGAACATGTCAGGGATGCTCACTGCCCCCTCTTTGTTTTGTTTAATTATTGAAATATTGAATAGAAACATAAGGCAAGATGAGAAGATAGTGGGCATATATACTAAAGAGGAATGGAACATGTAAGTTAAAAGCTTTTGTAGTTATACTGGTATTAGTTTCGAAAGAGATAAAGGGAACTGGGTTATTAATAGTAAATAAAAAAATGGTGCATTGGCAGGTTTTAAGATTAATAAACAGAAGACAAAAATGTTAACAAAAATATAACAATATTTCCCTCAGGGAATTGAGAGATAAAATGGGTTCTATGATTAAAAAGGTGGTTAAATATGTGAGTATCACTAAGACAGATATGAACAGTATACTATTTGAAAACAATTGTTTTAATGCCTGGAATGAAGTTAAAAAAGTTATGTTGAGAAACTATAACTGTCATTGTTGGGGAGAATTTATATGATTAAGATGAATGTTTTGCCTAGAATGTTATTTTTTATTCCATTTCAACAATGGCAGAAATATATTTAAATTTATGTGGCAGGGAAAAAACACAACATAAATATAAAATATTACAAGACATAAAGGAAAGTGGAGGGTTGGATCTATTTGATTTGTAAGCGCAACATTTTCTAAGAAACAGATCTTGCAGGTTTGCTACAAAATACCTAGAGATGCTTCCCCAATTAAAGAAGCTAATACAATGATTCTATAAGAAAATGTTAATAGCTTATAACCTTCTTTTCTTTTAAAAGCATGGGGTAATAAATTGTTCTACCTCTTTAATTTATCATTTAATCATTATGAATCTTGGAGTTTCTCCACCAAATAGGGTGTCAAGTTTCTTCATGAGAACAATTCTTCATAGGTGGTCATTGTGTTGTTTTCCCATACAGATATTAAATCTAATTTCAGGTGAAGCTCTTAACCTTACAGACCATTACTTAGAGAAGTAACAATCAATAAGTTCATTAGTGTGGAATGAAGAAACATAATTACTGTAGCCTTCAGGAAACTTGTTGAATGCAGTAGTATCAAAAATGATGTACTTGAAGGAGGCTCTTAATCATAAAGATACCATTATCAATACTCTCTATATTTTTATTCATTGGAATGAAAGAAATCATGTTTGGTATCAAACTGATCATTCACTAAAACATTATTTGGTGTATCTTTATGAATTAACCCTTGGACAGTGGGACTTCAGGGATACTAAACTTAGTTCTATCAAAACTTCTTCATTGAGAATTTTAAATACTTTATTGGTCCTAATCATCCTTTTCTGTCCAACATATTGGACAGCTCAAGTAGAATCTTAGTTCTAGGGAGTCAAAATAATATTGTGGATTTGTAGAGGGATAATAGCCAAATGGATAGAGATACTCTTAGGACAAACAGTTCTAGCTAACAGTAGGATATTTATGCAATATGCAACCCAGTGCACAACACTCAATGTGTAGAACAAGTCTTACTTTTCTGCCTTCAATGCATATGCACAGAATAAGACTGTACTGCTTTTTCATAAGTTAGTGTATGTGGAACAGTCAGTGGCTAGCTATGACCAATTTTCATCATTCTTCGCAAATAGCTAGTTTTATTTGCCTTGCTTTAGACTGCAGTATAGGAGAAGTTCATAGAAAAGTGACTTTCAAAATAACTTGTCCTTTTCTTACATATTCTTTTCAAGTTCTGAATCTTGAAGATATGGATAACATAGATGAAAATGCAAAAGTCACCATTTCTTTGATATTCAGGACATGGTTATGAGAGATGATAGTCGCTTCTTTGAGAGAGGAATATGCTCTCATTTGCTTAAAGGAGGCAGTTAAATAACCTTTATTAAAAACATTTTCTTTCCAACAGAATCCAGAAGATTATTATAAGTTAGTCTCTAACCTCCCTGTTCTTCAATAAGGTGATTGAGAAGATGGTGGCCTTCCAGCATGATGACTGACCTATGCCAGAAGCTAAATAGGGAGCCACAAATTGGCTCTTGAAGCATATTTTGCAGTGGTTCTAAAACCTTTCAGTCAGGATGCATCCCATAAGATGCTTGAGAGCGTTAGTGTTTATAACCTAGATGATGTCACTCAGGTTTCCCTTAGTCTTAATGCAATTTGACATATTTGTGAAACATCTATGGTTATTTGCAGCTTGGACTGATGAACACAGCTCTATTGCCTCTTATCATCTGATTTCAAGAAGCCTTGAATATTGCTTAAATGTGAAATATAAAAATGAGGAAGAGCATTAAATCAAGATAAGATGGAGATGCTGTTAATAAGGAAAATGACTCAGAGACTGATGTAAAGCCTGTTTGGATGGAATTAGATCCTTCTAATTCTAGACCAACCTTTTAACTAACTATTTTTTTCCTAGTTTTTGGAACTGGTACCTGTTTATCAGTATTTACATGCGTGTTGTGAAAATATCAGTGTTTATGCTAAGGTGGGATGGAGGAAGAAGACTTGGATTGCTTACAAAAGAAGTCAAATTATATATTTCAGGGAAGGATGCCAAAACTGAGAATCCTATGCTATATTTACATTTTCCTTTCTTAGTGAAAGGTTATTGTCTTTGTGTCTTGTATGTGTATGTATGGGTTTTCATTTGATCTAGCATTCTGTTTGCCTATTGCAAAAATAAATCTCTGTCGAATAAGTGAGATGACATGTTATTTATCACCAGACTGTATCCTTATTCATCTTATCTACATTTAGCTTCATCTAAACAAATTATATGCCCACAACTTGTATCACATCTAATAATATCCAGTTTTTATTTAATGTGATGGAACAAATGTAAGACAATTTGAAAATATTTTCTTGTGTCACTGGTGGAGAAATGCAAAAAAAATAAAAATAAAAAAGAATGCACACACTTATCCAAATATATAGAGCTAGCATTTCAGCAGACACTATAACAAAGGGCTATGGTTTATTTTTTTAAATTCCTGTTTAATGTCAATATCGAGGATGAAATATTATAAATCAACAAATATTACTGCAGTCATATGCACATTTACACAAGAGTAGGTTCTGTTGATCTGAGCAATCTACTTCTGAGAGGAAAGGATAGTATTTCACTTAAGCCTTTTTACAAGATCTCTGTCTATTTCTTTTGTACCAAGGTTAAATTTATTATCTCAAGAACGGAGTGGTTAGATTATCACTTCCAGTATTTTTTAAGAATTTTGGTCTAATCTTTGGATTAATTAACTCGTGTTAGAATCTGGATATTTCAGTTATGTGGTGCTTTCTACTAAATGGTATAGACCTTACAGTCCTGCTACTCTATGTTACAAGGGACATTTATATAAATTTTTGCTAGATTAACATTCAAATACTTGAGAGAAGAAAATTAAGGATAGTAATCTTCCGTTTTAGAGGAAGTTGGAGCTAGAACTGCGCTAAATCCAAGATACCTGACCTATTCAATAACAATTTCTTCAAATGAAAAATACTTAGAGTTACTTCCAAAAACAGCCTACATTCCAAAGCATCATATTTTGATCTTTCTCTTAAAGTTGTTGCACAAGGATATTTATTTCACTAGGCTCAGACACAACAGTAGTGTCAGCTTCCATCCCATATATAATCTCCTTGGAAAAAAATCCCAATATTTAATCCCATTCCATTCTGAATTTAGAAAATAAAAAGGCTTGTGGGGGCTTAGAAATTTTGAACCGATCTAGATCATGTTTTCTTGCATTAGGGTAATAATACAATGTCAAATGTGTGCATTTTTCATCTTTAAGCAAAAATATCCGTTTATTAAATGCCATCCACACGCTGAACTAGTCAGAATTGACTATCCCAACGGGAGAGGTGATCTGAAACCACCGTGTGACCTAAAATGAATTTCCATCTACAGCTAGTCCTTGACAGATGATCATAATTGAGTTCAAAATTTCCATTGCTAGGTGAAACATTTATTGACTTTTAAGACCACAGTTGTTAAATGAATCGTTGCAGTTGTTAAGTTAAGTTGTTAAGTGAATCTGGTCTCCCACTGACTTTGCTTGTCAGAAGGTCACAAAAGGGGATCACATGACCATTGGACAGTGCAATTGTCATAAATATGAGCCAGTTGCTGAGCATCTGAATTTTGATCAGGTGACTGTGGAGATGACGCAACATTTGTAAGTCCCTTTTTTCAGCGCTGTTGTAACTTTGAATTATGGCCTATTTAATCTATATCATTTGTGAAAGGATCATTTTGAGATTGATTGAGATGGGGAAAGGATAAATTTATCTGGTAGAGTTGGCAACCTTTCCTATGTGCTGTAAACACGTGGCATCAATACTACTAAACATTCATGGACAAAGGCACTAGAAAATGAATGAAATAATTCTTTGTGTTAAAGATCCTTAAATCTCCTTAAAAGATATGGCATACAGAAGGACTATGTAGATCAAAATGGGATTATTTCAAAACTTTGTCATGTTCTTAAAATAATTGAACAGGTGTTCCTATAGATGAAGAGCAAAAATAAAGCTACAAGCCAAAAGGATACATACAGTTCTTTTTTTCCTTCTGTACCTATGCACTATTTTTTTAAGAGAGAGTGAGAAAGAAGGAGGTGGAGGAGGTGGAGGAGGAGAAGAAGGAGAAGGAGAAGGAGGAGGAGGAGGAGGAGGGGGAGGAGGAGGAGGAGGAG
>JANHFO010000785.1:22209-35985 GCA_032468095.1 Pareas carinatus
ATAGATAGATAGACAGACAGACAGACAGACAGACAGACAGACAGACAGACAGACAGACAGACAGACAGACAGACAGATGACATTGCCTGGCACAGCTACTCTCTTTCTGAGCATGTGCATGTCCCCGTGACGTCATTGCCCAATGCTGCTACTCGTTTTCTGAGCATACACAGGGATCCGTGACATCATTGCCTGGCACCGCTACTCCTTTCTTAGCATGCGCAGCTCTAAGGTGATGGTGGGCCAACTTGGCTTGCATGTCAGCAGAGAGGGCATGCATGCCCACTGTGATACCTGTGCCATAGGTTCGCCATCACTGGCATAGAACAACTCAGAGAAATAGTGTGAGACTGGAAGATGCTGTGTTGCTTTTTCATACATACATACATACATAGTATATACTCTCAGAGTATAGCTCATAGAATCGCCAAGAGATGGACACCATCTCCTCCTCCTCCTCATTCTTCTCCCCCTCCTCTTCCTCCTCTTCCTCTTTACTTAACAACTACTACCCAACTATGTTTGGAGTTTCATGAATCATTAAAATACTCCCACATTGGTCACATAAGTCTAGCAGAACTAAAACAGCTACTGAGGTTTATTTTACATTTTGCCCTACCTCAATCCCAAAAGAAGAATGTTGTCATTGATTTCCTGCTGAGGGTGGCATTTTGGCCAAGCCAATTCTGACCTTGAAATAAGTATCTCATATATTTATTTTCCATGCAAACTTTCACACACATTGCATATACAGTATAAGTATCATATATTGTGGAGGCATCACGATGGGGCCGAGATAGGCAGAGGGGATGTGTGGGGTTTTTGTTGATAGTCAGCAGATATTTGACAAATTGATGTCGGTAGCCAATCTGGGCTATAGATTTTGCACCTATGCGTAAGGGCACTAAAGTGCTTATCATCCCTGTCACATTTTAGGGTTTGTTTTTCATTTGTTCATTTGAATTTGTAATTTTTGTTTGACAAACAAACATAAGAAGAATTTTGTGGCCCCTTTCCAGCTGGGGGGATGCCCAATAGACACCAAAAATGAAAGCTGCAGGCAGGCCATCAGAAAGAATAGGTATTTATTACTGAGCCTGAGCTAGCATTGAATTCTGGACACAAGTATGTGTCTGGTAGAAGATGATTACAAGTCTTCTACATTTTCGGATAATGCAATACTTAATTTTTACAATTACAGTACTTCACACAGATTACATCACAGGAAACCTATCTACAACTTTGAAGAATACTTGACAAAACTGTTCACTTTGAAATGCAGATCTGGGCATCTTTCAGCTTGATTTCCAACTACCTGTTAATTTCCGAAGTTTCCTGGTTTCTTGAATGGAGGGGGTGATTTTTCTGAATGGTATTCCTGGCCCATCTAGAATCCTAGTTGCTGGCTTGAATGGACAGAAAAAACTGTAAAGTGATGTTTTCCTGTGTATGTCAGGGGCTTAATTGCTCTTAATTGCTTTAGTAGAAAGGAATGTAACACTTCCCTTCTTTCTAACAAATAAATAAAGGATAGACTGGATGTGTTCTGCAATCCCAGCTTATACATCAGATCATGCTTAATCAAACCATGATTTAGCATAATATGTGAGCCAGACACTGCATCTCTCTCTCTTCATAATTTTGAGAACTTCCTCTACAGGAATTCATTCATTCATTCATTCATTCATTCATTCATTCATTCATTCATTCATTCATTCATTCATTCATTCCATTGATATAGCTGTCCATCTCATGAACATGTCCTATCATCATGCATTCTGCTGCTTGCTTTCATTCCGAGGTCAAGCCTTCCGTTGAATGAGCATCTTCAGCAACCTATTCTTATTTTCTGTGATGTGCATGTCAGGGTTGGAGTTGGCTGCAGTGTGCCTCATCTCCATATAAATAAGAATTCTGTGTGCTGGCCATCTGTATGATGGGTGAGAAGCATAAACCTGCTTTAGAGATAATTTTACTGAGCATTCATTGCACTGGATGCCTATCATCTCCTTTTCCAGTAATTGAGTTTAAGTGCCAAAGAGAGAGAGAGATTTTGTGGCATGTACAGTAAACTAGTGAACAGAGTCTGAATTATTTGTGCTTGTCAATATCAGCAAAAATGTTCATAAAACTACCCTCATACAGAGTTTTGCTTGATTATTTCATTATTGAGAAGCATGATAATCCTGTGAAACAATTTAATTATTAATTGGAATGGCCTAGTCTATATAACGTAGAATGATATGCAGAAATAGCCTATGATCCCCTGCATTCAACTTTGTACAAAGCTCAAATCATTAAGATAATTTGATTCTCTCACATCGGCTATTAGTTTTCATGAACTCATGACTAGGCCTATTTACTCACCCAGTGTTTAAATTCCTCCTTTTTAAGTACCTAGGAAAATCAAATTTCTGTACTTCCTGGTTCTTTCAGCTTTATAACACATTGGATGAAATATGAATATGAGGGAAAAAAAGAACACATCTTGTAAAAAGCAAAGGATTTGTATGATATGAAGAGTGTTCATCTTGTGTTATCTATCTATCATCCTAGTGTTAATACAGAGGACTGGAACATGCAAAAGAACTAAAATATGTAAAATTGACCAGCACAGTCAACAGTCTGATGAAACCTTAGTATTGACATTAATTAAAATTGACATTAATTTTAAATATGAATGTAATCTAAAATTGTCATAGCCTGGGAAGAGACAAAGTAGTCATTCAATAAGTAAGGATAGTTTGTCTCACTCAGTTTCCAAGCAGAGACTGAATGGTGCTTTGTCACTAATCTTCACAAACTTTGAGGGCTTTATAGATGCTGTGAAGTTCTTGTAGGGCACATCTGACTTCTTGAATCCATTTTTATTTCTGATTCAAAGAACCCCAGATATTGAGCTCCTAACTTGGCAGCCTAACTTGGCAGCCTATAGGAGAAGAGCAGGCAGAGGTGTCATCAGTTCAGCGTCCTCAAGAGAACAAAGTCCAGCCCCAGCCCCCTGGAATTCTGTTAACCCTTATCTAGCTCCAATTTAGTGTTGAACTTTAGTTGACTAGATTCTTGTGAAATGCTTGAATAACTCTTCTATGCTGCACCCTTACAACTGGTCCTGCTTCTTTACACCTGACATTAATGTGCTTGACCAAAATTCAACAGTAAACTGGCATTAGATAAAGGTCAACAGAATTCAAGGGAGGCTGGACTTAAATCTCTAGTGGCAATGCAAGGATAGATGAAATGTTTAACTCTTTCCCCCCCTCTCCCAGTTGATGGCTCTTCTCCTACACAGTCAACCACAATGGAAGTGAGATTTCCTTTTGATTTTCACCCATTTTTTTCACACCTCTTCAGAACCTCTATCTCCACCAGTGCACTAGATGTCATCCCATTCCTGCTTTCCACAATGCAGATTCTGACTATCAAGATGAAAGTGTTAGCTGTCTAACATTCTTTTCCAAAACTGTGATGAATCCTTTTTCACTCCTGGCTGAAAGCTTAAAACCTGGGATTGAAGAACAAAAAATTGCATCCTTCATCTCTCTCTAAAATAGTAGTGCTTCAAATGACCAAGTATAGATAACTATGTCAAAAAGGCTCTTCCTTTAAGGGGAAAGATTATAGTCTTTGATAATAGTTATTTTACTCCCTCAAAAGTATGGAAGAGAAATTTCCCCATATATTTAAGGTGCTTTCAGAATGACATAATTATTTAAGGTGCTTTCAGAATAACATAATTATGTGATGTGATTCAAAAGGAAGCTGAAAATCCTCAAAAATAATTGAACGATAGCTAAATGGTGTTTTTAGTTTCTTCAGATAAATAGTAGATGGGATAATCTAATTTCCAACTTTGTTCTCTTGACTCAATTTCTCCCGCCCAATTTCGATATGGGCTTTCAACTTCAGTGGGTTTTGAATAATCCTACAAAACATGTAATTGTAGACATTCTTTTCTGCTTATTTTCCAAGCTACCCCATTTTGGCAAGTATGTTTGCATTTCAGTCCCTGCATTGGAAAATTCTGAAAAGTGCAACACTCAAAGGATTTGTTCCAATTAACATATCGATCCAGAAACTCTTGTCATCTTCAAATGTGAGCTCCCTTTGGAAGATGTTCTACAGATCTTTGAGGTACAAAACTATGTACAGTTACCAAGGTGGAAGAGATGTTCTTATTTTGCTAAATGAATCTCCCTCAGATGCATTAATAGGTACAGAGATCTTTCTCCAGAGGCAGCTTCTTCCTGGAAGATGACATAGGACAGCACTTCAAGAGATGGCTAAACAAAAAAAAATTCACCTAAGAAACTCAACCCCTAATGAAGAGTTACATGTCTCATACATAAGATTTTATCTGCTGGTAGGACATTTCAAATAGTGGCAGCTGAGAGTTTTGAGAACTCAAGCTTACAAGCTTTCCGTTTCATTCAATTTACCTATGTGACTCTCTTTTGACATTGTTACTCTGAATCGCAGTAACAAGTTCAGGAATTACACATTTGAAGGCGAATATACGTGTCTCAGGATAATGTTGCCAGGTTCAATTTGGGTTGGTCAGCAGGATCAGAAATTTTGCCTCCTGAGCTTTCGGACTCATGCTGGAGTTCAAACTCCTCTGTGTGCTCTGAGCTGTTCTGTGTTCTGGTATTTATATGGTGGCTGCTAAGTGTAGCTTTTTAGAGGTAGATTATGGCGTTGATAGCTGGCTAATAAGTCATTGGCTACTGTTTCCTTGTGCTGCTATGCCCGTCTACACACCTTCTAAGTATTTGATATGCTGGGGAGTAAATCAGCACTCCTTTTGAGAGAAATTCCCTGAGGATGAACTTCAATAGGAGTCCAAAAGCTTGAAAAATAAAACCTCTGGTTCTTGTGACCAATGCAGGTTGGATCCTCCAATTATACATTTGCTAATTTCATATCAAGAAGCCAATTGAACAAATTCCACCCATACCCTATTTTTATCTCAGAAAGCAGTACAAGGACAAAAGCAAGACCCTCCCATTATAATGTCCCTCCCTTTTTGTCTGAGTGTACACAACTCATGTACAGAAAGGGGTAGATGTCACGATACAATTGTGCTAGTCTGCTTTTGCTCTTTGTCCTGCCCGATTCCAAATCAAGAGACTTGATATGACATTAGAGCACTGTAGTTATTCCAACAGAAGAGAATTTCTGTAGCTCAGGGATGAACGGTGAATTTCTTGATGCTCTCTGAGCTTGGTTGTTTGCTTGCAGATGTTTCATTATATCCTCTCCAATGGCCAAGGTAAGAATCTTCAAAGCTGGAAATTCCTGCCTATTTTTTTTTTTTTGATAAACTGAAGTGTTAAAATCATTGCTGTAGCCCAACTGGGATTCGAACAAGTTTGCAGGAAATTTTTAACGAATTTTAGTTCCTGCGCTTTGCAGCCATGCATGCTGGGATCACACAAGCTAAAACGAAACTAAGAAAACCGTACTATGGTTTAAGAAAATGTGTGATTATTCATGTTCAAGCTACAACGCTGATGATTCAATAATGGCACAATTGTCATAAACAAGGTTGTTATAGCTCTGCTTGGCTAGCTACTAGCTATTCTTGTGGTGTTCACTCTGACAACAAAATACAATAATAAGTCTGAAAGCATTCAAACTCTCTACTGTGTTATTTACATAAACATCTCACAGGAAGAAAGGCAATTCTCCCTTCAGATGAAAACAGCATATTCTTATCTTTGCAAGTATATGTATACAGTAAAATCATTATATCAGGTACCACTTGATGGCACTGTTGAACATACTATTCCTTTAATATTTTCTGGCCTGAATAAGTGTGTTGAACCTTCTTAAAATGCCATTCTGTTGCTTCTTCTGTTCTTTGCCCTTATGATGCAAGGGGTACCTCTTTGTATAAATGACCGCTTATTCCAATGCATCAACCTGATCCATGAGTTGTTTAAATAGGAGTCAAACTACTTTTGATATATTTTCTATAGTCTTATTCTCCAAAAAAATAACATTTACAGCCATGATTTAGATTAACCCATTATAGATTAAGAGCTGTGCTGAATAGAGATGCTCTGGGCTCTGAGTACTCTGAGCTTATACAGCAGTGATGGTGAACTTGTGGCGCACAGGCCAAAGTGGGCACACGGAGCCCTCTTTGTTGGCATGCGAGCCAAGTTGCCCCAGCATCCTCCCAGAGCTGAGCATGCTCAATAAGAGAGTAGTGGCACCAGGCGATGATGTCACAGGGCCATGCACATGCTCAAAAAGAGAGCAGCAGCGCCAGGCAATGTTATCATTCTTTCTTTCCTGAGGAGATGGAGACCAGTCTGACAAGTGTTACCAACTTAACTGCAGTGGTTCATTTAACAAGGGTGGCAAGAAAAGCTGTAAAATGGGGCCAAGCTCACTTAAAAACCAACTCACTTATCCAACAGAAATTTGGGGCTAAATTGTGGTTGCACATTGAGGACTTTCTGTGCTGCACAGGCGTTGTCAATCCGCATTTTTTAAATCTGTTTCGTTCAGAAGGGACCATGATTTCTGAAGTAGTTGTATTCTCCCTTTCTCTTTGGCTTCGCTCTACGTTTGCTTAGTTCTGATAATACCTCTTCTATTTTTTAGCACGTTCTGTTTTATTATTTAAGAAACATTGCCCTCCAGCCTTGTCCCCTTTGACTTTGGTAAAACTTTGATGGAAAAGCTCATTTATTCTAACCTGACTTTAATTATTACACTCTACATGCATATGCTTTTATAAAATATTATTTCTAACGTATTCTTCTTCTGCTTGCAAGAAACTTGACATATTAGAACCCTCAGAATAAAATAAGGGAGCCAGTGTTATGAATCAGTACAGAAGCATTAAACATGTTTAATATTGTTCATTCCAAATTAAAAGTAAGTGATAGTAGAGTGACCATATCTGCAGAGCAAAAATATAAATCCAAACGCCAATGCTATCAAAGGATCTTTTGGGTTCAGTTATTAAGCTTCTGATTGCTCAGCCAGCTTACCTAGGGATTATGAATTTGTCAACAAACCTCACCCCAAATTTTCCACAATGTTTTTGGGTCCTAAAGTATCTTTTCCTTCTCCAGTTGATCTGACACATTCAGGGTTTTTTTTTCCAGCTCATTAATTCTTTTCTCACCCAAGTTTTATAAGGAGATTTGTTTACATTGTTGGAACGTTACAAAAAGTGAGTATGATGGGCCATCTCATTTTTTAAAAAATGATTTTTCTGCAATTTCTTTTCACAAAGAAAGGCTTAAATTCTGCATAGCTTCAGGTGAAGACAGAGTTGTCGATAAGCTGAAGGTCAAGCAGTACGGATGTGACAAGATGCGATGTATGGTGCAGCGAAAAAGGGCAGAATTTGAAAAGTTATAAAAAAATTAGCTCCGGCTGTTGCCAGAAAAAAAACAATTAGACCATTTAGTATTTCTACATTTTAAGCAACTTGAGCTGACAATTTCTACCCTTATAATCTTATTAAGACAAATCCCTTTAAAAACAACAACATCAAAGTGTAAAATAAATTTGTTGTAAAATCACTGCAAATCAATCAGATTAAAATAGCATTCCTTGGAAATCGATTGACAAGCGTTTCCCAGATATTGAAAGAAATTGTGTCCCCATCCTTAGAGGAACACAGGATCTCCAAAGACTTTCCAGAGGAACACAGGATCTCCAAAGACTTTCCTCAAGAAATCATTTTTAAGTTCTTGCAGCTGGATAGTTACATTTTCATTTAAGCCTCAAAATGTGTGCTGTTCAAGAAAGTTGCAGAGCTTTCTTGTCCTGAACTATGAGGGCAATTCAGAAAAAAATCTTCAGAACTTTTATTATACACATTAGAAAACTACAACGTTCTATTACTTTTCGATATAATCACCATTCAAATTGAGGCACTTATAATGTTTGAAATTCCTGCTTCAAAGAAATCTCCCTCCTGGGAATGAAGCCACCCTGTAAGATCATCGTGAAGTGCACTGTCCTCATCAAAGCAATGCGATACAAGCGTAGGGGTATGCTGACCTCCGGGGTGGTGCTGGTTCACGATAATGCTCATCTGCACACCGCTAGGTACACCCAAGAACCTTTGGAGCAGTTCCATTGGGATATTTTTTATCCTCCTCCGCTATAGCCCAAATTTGGCGCCCAGCGACTCCCACCTCTTCTGGCTTCATTCCCAGGAGGGAGATTTCTTTGCAGACGGAATTTCAAACCTTGCAAGATGTTATGACAAATGTTTTAATTTGAATGATGATTATGTCAAAAAGTAATGTAATGTTGTGGTTTTCTAATTTGTATAATAAAAGTTCTGTATCTGCAAGTGTCTGTCATTGATAACCAAAGGGAGTTTTTCCCCCCGAGTTGCCCTCCTATTTTGATGTTCATAGGATGGAGAGAAATTTAGCTTTGATCTTGAAATGCGAGAGGTAAAATTTCTCAGCTCTGGCAAAGCAGAAAATGATGATTAGGACAACCTTCCTTGATCTTGTCCTTCAATTGAAGGTTTGGAATGGCTTTTAAGATTCTGTTAAGATTTCTTACAGCAATAAAGTACCAATGAATTTCTTGCTGTGCCTGATTTCTGACTGCATTCGCTGGGTTACTTTTTCTTTTTCTTTTGTAATTAGTAAAGCTATCTTAAAATGCATCTTTCTATAAAGTTTTTGATTCTGCAAAGTGGGATGGCAACATTTCCCCCCTACATTTCTTTTCTTTTTTTCCCTTTTGTACTTTATTTCTCTCTGTAACACTTAAGAAAAAATACAAATTATTAAAACCCCTTTTGTGGAATGAATCCCCTGAAAAAAAAAATTAAAAGTTGTTTTAGCTGCTATGCATTAATTCTATAGCTGGCTTTTCCACGATTTTGGTTTATTATAGCTGATCTTCAGCTTTTCCATGGTATGGTACTCAGCTGGTCAAATTAGGATTTTCTTTATATAAAAAAGCCCAATTTTAAAACAAAAGATATGTACAGCTAACATAACATTAGCAAAAGTGTTTATACTGGATTTTTGTTTCCATTAAGAGAAGATGAAAAAAATTTTTTTGGGACTCTATGGCCTATACTGTGAAAATAACTGTTCAATAAGAAAGGGATGTATATACGCTTGTATGGTAAATATTTTCAAAGTTGTAATTAATAAAGAGTTTTTTAAAAAACAAAAAAACTGCAGTTTCAGACATTTGTTTAATAAAAAAGTTAACATAACTATTTACCTTTCTCTTATCTAGTCTTGAAATTAGAATGTATTTCAATTGATAAATTGAAAAGCTATCTTTTCAGGGGTTTTCCCCATTACAATCTAATTCTGTCAATGTAACTGAAAACTAATGTAAGCTCAAGAAATATAATTTAATGAGGTTTTTTAAGGACCACTTAGCATATAGAATAACAGAGTTGGAAGGGACCTTGGAGATTGAATTGAATTGAATTGAATTGAATTTTTATTTCTATCCCGCCCTTCTCCCGAAGGACTCAGGGCGGTTTACAGGCAATTTAAAATGCATAATACATATACAATTTAAAATGTTATTAAAAAGAATTAAATTAAGCCTGTTACTAAGAATATTTTAGAACCCCATCTAAAACCCCAAAAATTAAGAGCAGGAGGACAAGGGTACAGCTACGACAGACCCGCCAGATGGAATAGGTGGGTCTTCAGGGCATGACAGAAGGTCAGAAATGGTACTAATTGTACGTGGCAGATGGTTCCAGAGGGTGGGCGCTGCCACAGAGAAGGTTCTCCCCCTGGGGTTCGTCAGTCGGCATTGTCTGACCGGTGGCACCCTGAGGAGACCCACTCTGTGGGAGCGTGTGGGTTGGTGGGAGGTATCCATTGGTAGGTATCCATTGATCTTCTAGTCCAACCCCCTATTCAGGAAGGAGCTCCTATACCACACAAATCATTGTCCAATCTCTTCTTAAAAACCTCCAGTGATGGAACATCCACAACTTCTAGAGGAAAGATATTCCACTGATCAATTGTTCTCACTGACAGGAAATTTTTCCTTAATTCTAGGTTGGATCTCTTGTTGATAAGCTTCCATGCATTACTCCTTGTCCTACCCTCAGGTGCTTTGGGGAATAGTTTATTTATTTATTTATTTCCAAATAAATGCCTTCAGTGATCTATAATGTATGGATTTTTTTTCCCCCTGAAAGTGAGGCTGCTCTGAATTTAGAAGCGCTGTGTTTTTTCATCAATCTTATTTGGAAGAAATGGCTATATAGTTTGAAAGAGCAAACTTATCAACAGTCTGAAGCTTAGTTTAAAACACTCTGGGAAGTTACTCCTACCTACCTGCTAACGTAGAATTTATGGTAAAAGTGAGATGATTGACATTTCTCTCTCCAGGCAGACTCATTTGAATTACTGTATTACTAGGTTAGACAACTAGAGGATACTGTAATTAGGTCCATATAACAAGGAAAGCTGCAATGTGATTTTGTTTACTTGTTTCCTTCCACCAAACCTATCAGGTGAATCCTTGTGATTTGCAAATTGTGGCTTATGAATAAAGGTTAAATACAAACCCACCTAGTTGGGGTTTATTTAACTAATCATACTTTAAGTGCAATATATCAGAATCAGAATTTTGCCAAGTGTGTCTGGAAACATAAGGAATTTGTCTCCAGTGTATATATGAACTCAAGTTATAAATTAATTCCCTGAATAATTATTCACTTTTTACCTTCCAGGTGTATCCAGTCAAACACACATGAATCTAATTTATCCATATATTCATATTTTGGCCTATATTTATAATCATATGACTGAAAACATTTTAGGAACATTTCTTATCAGTGCAAAGAAAATAAGGGGAGAAGCACAGATGAAAGTGTATATTTCATTTGCTCCTATTTTGAAATGATGCAAAAACAACTGTAAGCAAATGAGATTTCAAAATGCAGAATAACACAAACTAGAACAACAAAAGGAGCAAAATAAGGAAAATCCTTTAGGTTGTTAGAAAGATTTTGTTACAAAATGAAACTTGGTAGTCTTCTTCAGCATGTTCAACCATACTTGAAGAACCAACAGTAGACAATCTTAAATCTAGGTTCTTACTGTATGGAGTATTTTTTTAAAAAAATATGTGTTATTTTAATACATTTTTGATATTGTATATTTTGCTGTTATTTCCTTGTTGGAATGTATGATATATGATATAATTGAATATGGTCATATATGGGTTGGATGGGAACCTAAGTAATATCTAAAATAATTATTTGTGACTGATTTAACTCTAGAGAGCTCCAATATTTTGGTTGAAGGACACACACGTGGAGTTTGTAGGGCTTTAAAAACCAGCTTCTGTACCTCAGCTTGGGGCTCTGAGTGTGTGGAGAGTCCAGTCTCCCAGTTGTGCTAACAACCACTCACTGTGATATTTTCCTCAGCCTGTTGTATATTTTAATTGTTGTAATTGTGATGGAAATTTGCTTCTAATTTAAGATAGTTTGCTGCCCAGAATCACTTGCAAAGGGAGGCAGCCATACAAATGAATGAGTAAATAAACAAATAAATTCTAATATATTCAGTGGTTACCATAACACAATGTCTACTATGGAAGGGATAACCTTCACAAAATATTAATTTATTACCTATCTCCCTGGCTTGCACTTTGCTTTTGTTTTAATATTGATATTAATATTACTTCCAAGTAAATCCCTAGATTGTACACACATATTTAAGAGTACATCTAGGTTTTACATGTGCCCTGAGGTATTTTTTAAAAAAATAAAGGTAAAGCTTCAGATGAGCATTTGCTATTAAAAATTAAAATTATTATAGCAAAAATCAGAAGGAGGGTAGACTTTAAAATTCTCCAGAGACACATTTCTGAGTATATTGGCATTCAGGCAATGATATTTGGGACACAGTGTTTATTATAAGCATAATAAATTTGAGATTCAACTTTGTAACGTCTTTTTTGGATATAAAATTGATGGAAATATTTTTCCAAAGTAAAATGATGCAAAATTCTGTCCTTAGCTTAGCTTTTTCAACTCTACTACTTTGAGAGATAAAAATAATTTCAAAATACTTGAGTTATGGGCTAATTCTCCAATACCATCTTGAATTTATCAACTTTTTATTAATGTTTTTTTTCCTCCACAGATAAGTGATTTCCTAAGTAGTTGTGTTGGAAAAATAACATTAAAAGCACTGTTTACATCATAGCAACCATTTTATTCTTAGTCATAATAAAAATAATAATTTACACCCATTTGTGACAAATATAGTTTTCTGAGCTTTATAAAGAGCCAAATGGAAAGTCTACATTAGAACAAATTGCAAACTCTGGAAGACGACTGAAGACATATCCTACAAGGAGGGTTGAGGAATCAACTCATGCAGAGAACAGATCAGCTACTGAAATCAGTTTTCCATTCTAGTGGAAAAATACTCTTGCTTGAGTAGCCTAAATGCCACAGAAACCTCTTTGACATTCAATTATATACTGCATATGATAAAAGTTACAGAAAGACAGACAGGTGGAATATTTCGCTGATTGCTTAACTGGCTTTAAGCCATTGTCAAGCTATGAAGATCTTGTGCATGAGTCAACGGTGTGCAGCGGCAGCCAAAAAAGCCAATACAATCCTATGTTGCATCAACAGAGGGATCGAATCAACATCACATGAGGTACTAATACCACTTTATAAAGCCTTACTAAGAGCACGCCTAGAATGCTGCATCCAGTTTTGGTCACCACACCATAAAAAAGATGTTGAGACCCTAGAAAGAGTACAGAGAAGAGCAACAGAGATGAAAAGGCGGCTGGAGGCTAAAACAAATGAAGAACGGCTGCAAGAACTGGGCATGGCAAAGCGGAAAAAAAGGGAGGAGAGGGAAAGTACAGACAAGCTGCCTCTATGTTTGAATCTCAAATATTAGTATTAGATTTTGATTAGCTGCTAGCAGCAGCTTTAACAAGCTCCCCATTTCTCTAAACTAGGATTCTTCAAACTTAACAACTTTAAGACTCGAAGAATTCCTCAGCCAACCATAGGAATTTCTGAGAGTTGAAGTCCACAAGTTTTAAAGTTGCCAAATCTGAAGTCCCCTGCTCTAAACAATACTTAGCTCAACATCATATAATATTTATAACTTAATTTTAAGAACTGAATTCTGGGGTCCCCCCCATCCCTCCTCAGAGCATTCTTGTTTAAACCCAGTGGTAGGGTTTTTCTAACATCCCTGATTCTCTTATTTCATTGTTAGCTTTTTGAACTTGGCTTGCATCTATTTTCAATATTGGGTAGACTAACAATACTGGTATGAAGCATTTAAAGATAATTATTTTTTCCAATAATGTAGCCTAATAGTAGGAAAGTTGATTTGTATATTTGTATATTGAAGATTGAGCCCCTCTAACCTTCAGATGGTGTTGGGCAAATCCTCTTTTCAAGATCCTGGGAAAGTATAAGCATACATAGTACCGAAGTAAGTGGGCCACTTGACCGATATGATATATGCAGCTTTCTGTTTCCCTAAATCACTGAGCTTTGTTTTTTGAACTAGGACATGATAAAGGTTGGACATACTGGGTGGCTCCATAATCACTCATGAAACCTCACAAGGCTGAAATCGTAAGCAGAAGCCATTGCTTTACCTTTAATAATTACAGGTCATGCAACTGAAAATCTCACTGAAGAAGAATCAGTGATTTTTTTTTTAGCGCATGGCACATGTTTTTAGCCAGGAATGACTGAGGTACTGGTTTCCTCTGTGAAAGGAATTTTATTGGGGGGGGGTG